>PVKB01003922.1:145266-169860 GCA_004027205.1 Ctenodactylus gundi | reverse complement strand
TTCTTCTTCTTCTTCTTCTTCTTCTTCTTCTTCTTCTTCTTCTTCTCCTCCTCCTCCTCCTCCTCCTCCTTCTTCTTCTTTTTGAGACAGGGTCTCACTCTGTAGCCCACCCAGGCTGGTCCTGAACTCATTATGGGGCCCAGGCTTCCCTTGGATTGACAGCAGTCTTCCTGCCTCGACCCTCCTGAGTGCTGGGATTACAGGCATGTGCCACCACACCCAGCTTATATGGTGCTGGGTAATTGAACTCGGGTACTTAGCATTTGATATCGCACTTGTGAGGCAAGTGCTTTAACTGCTGAGCCATTCCTCTAGCCCACCTGAATCTTTCTTATACAGCATTTATCTTTCAATTATCAACTGTCTCTTTTTTTGAGGCAGGTCTCACTGTGTAGTCTAGAGTGGTCTTGAGCATATTCCAACTTGTGGCAATCCTGCTTCCTTAGCCTCCCAAGTGTTGGGATTCCAGGCACACCCCACCACCCCCAGCTTATGTGGTACTGCAGAATAGAACCCAGGGCCTTGTGCTTGCCAGGCAATCATTTGAACTGCTGTCCTATTCCTCCAGCCCCAAGTTCTCTGAATTTTGTATAATTTAGCATAGCAGTTTTTTTTCAATAGCCTTAGGTCCCAGAGAGGTTATTCCTGTCCAGAGCAAAGCCTTCAAGGGCCAGTGAATCCTGGGAGATTCTAAGCAGACCCCAGTTCTAAGAGGGGTTCCATCCAGGACTTCCTCACCAGTTTGCTCCCACTGCTCTTGGAGTAAAGCAGCCGCCCTTGGAGGGAGGGTCCTCCTTGAAAGGCCTGGCCTGAATGCTGTTGTGGGTTGACAAGGGTGGTATATTTGGCCTTAGAAGCTAGGCAAGTCCATGAGAATGAGGCGTGGCCAGGAGGGATTTGAGCAACCAGGGAGGCAGCTTTCTCCGCTCAGTGCCTGCTAGCTTGTTAATTTACTCTGTGTGGCTCTACCTTTACCAGACTTCTTTATTTTTTCTTCTCTTTCTTTCTCATTCTGTCATTCTTTCACATACCTCATCCTTTTCCCTTTTCTGCCCCCTCAGCATCCCCACATCCTCTTTCCCTCCCCGACGAAGTCTGTTTTCTTCTATCTGTTTTACCTTTTTTATGGTTTGGTTTTTCTCATATGAGAGAAACTATACAATATTTAACCTTCTGTGTCTGATTCATTTCACTAAGCATAATAATCTCTAAGTGTGTTGGTTGTGCTACAGATAACTCAAAATTAATGTTCTTTATGGCAGTAGTGCTGTATTGTATAAATATACCACATCTTTCCTTATCCATTCAACTGGCTTTGGACATGCTACCTTCTAAGATTTATCTATTATAAATTATGCATCTATGAACATGGGTATGCATGTATCACTTCTCTATGATGATTTTAACTCTTTTTGAGAAGATCAGCAGAAGAGGTATAGCTGGGTCAAATGGAATATCTAGGGGGTAGAGGAGAGGCGCAGCAGTTAAAGTGCTTGCCTAGCAAGCGCAAGGCCCTGAGTTCAATTCCTCAATTCCACATAAAGCTGGGTGTGGGGGTGCGTGCCTGTATCCCAGCACTTGGGAGGCTGAGGCAGAAGGATTGCCATAAGTCTGATACTAACCTGCCTTCCATATTGGGTTCGATATAGAGTGAGACCCTGTCTCGAAAAATAAAAAAGGGATATATGTTCTCATGTATTTGAGAAATTTCCATACTGCTTTCCATGGTGGTTTTACTGGTTTATAGTCCCAGCAGCAACATAAGAGGGTGGCTTTTTATCTACAACCTCACCAGCACTTGTTTCTAGAGGGTTTTTTTTTTTTTTTTTTTTTTGAGACACAGGGTCTTGTTCTGTAGCCCAAGCTGGTCCTGGACTCACCATGGAGCCCAGGCTGACCTTGGACTCAGAGAAATCCTCCTGCCTCAGCCTCTCGAGTGCTGGCTTTGTAGGCGTGCACCACCACACCTGGCTTGTTTCTAAAGTTCTTAATACCAGCCATTCTTCATGGAGGTGGATGTAAACTCAGTATTGTTGTGATGTGCATTTCTCTTATAGCTAAAGATCCTGAACATTTTTTTCATATATTTATTGGCCATTCAGACTTTTTCTTCTGGAAACTGTCCATTTCAGTTGCCCTTTTCTATTTATTTTTTTTGATTGGGTCTTTTATTTTGGAGATTCTAATTTTTTTCTTTTTAAAATTATAGTATTACCAAGTTTCTAACTTTCTCAGGCTGGGCTGGAACATGTGATTGTCCTGTGTTAGCTTCCCAGAGTGCTTGGATTCCAGGCATGTGCCACTGCCTCTAGCTGAAAGCTATTTTTATTTACCTTTTTTTGTGTGGTACTAGGGATTGAACCAAGAACCTGGTGTGTGGTGGGCAAGCACTCCATTACAGAGCCTTGAAACAGCGTCAGCCCCACCTCAGCCTGGAGGCAAAGGGTTTTTTTTTTTTTTCCAAGTTATAAAGTTGGTAGTTTATTTGGAAAGGCAAGGACAGAGGGATACTGGAAGGGGACCTGAAAAAGGTTGCTCAACAGAATTATTTTTAAATCTTGGGCCTTGGAGCAGATCAGGTACATCGTTTGGGTTGTCAGTGTGTGTGAGCCTTTTGGAGACTTGCTTGGGTCAGGCTTTCCCACTTACCAGGCGGGTCTGCATGATGCATATAAGAGAAAGGGAGCCTTTTGCTGTCTTGACGCTAGGCTGCTTTGTATAATGCTGGGAACCAAGGACCTTGTGCTTGCTCAGCAAGCGCTCTTCCTTGAGCTGCACTCCCAGATGTGTAGGCATGCCTCCTGTATAACCTCTCATCCTTTGCTGTAGTGCCTCCAATCCTTGTGCGACCTACGCCTTTCCCCTCACTTCCCCCACACGGCAGCCCTAGACCAGGCAGTGGGGGCTGCAGTGACCAGCATGGGACCAGAGGTGGTGCTGCAGGCTGTGCCTTTGGACATTGATGGCTCTGAGTGAGTGTGACCGGATTGCCTTTGCATCAGCCCCCAGAGAGTCAGGCAGCCAGTTCTCCCCTGGGAAGGGTGTCTGCCAAAGTCTCTGTGCAGAGGGGCCTTCAGACTCTTACTTTTTCTTCACTCGATCTTTCCCTTCATCCTCCCAGAGAGACCCTGGATTTCCCACGAAGCTGGCTGTTGCCTGTCATCCGGGACCACGTCCGAGAAACCCGACTTGGTTTCTTTACCACCTACTTCTTGCCCCTGGCCTCTACCCTGAAGAGCAAAGGTACAAAGTCCTTGCCTATGTGCTTCCTGAGGTGCCTCGCGTGCAGGAGCCTCAGCTAAAGGGTCAGAGAAGGTTGAGCCTGGCACATCCTCCATGAGATAAGTGATAATCTATATAGGCATCTGTCCTGAGGAAGTAGACACACTGTTACCCTTTTATATGTATATATGCAAAGAACTGTTCCTCACAGTATTGTTTCTACTGGCAAGAATCTAATACCTCCATGTCCCTTAGCAAGTTCCAGTTAAGTCAGCTGTGGGCAAGCCCCACTTGAGACTCAGTACAATTACAATAAAGAAAGAAAGCAGTAGGTAGAGATAAACTATTTCCTCGATTTTAGGTTGAACAGAATAGATTTAAATTCCATTTCAGCCAGAGCAGTTTTGAAACTCTAGACAAGTTTACTTACCTAATTTGCCAGGGCCTGCACCTCATCTGTAAAGTGCCCAGTAAGTGTTACCAATTGTATTTATTGTCAAGTAAACAGGGTTACTGGACAGTGTGTGTGTGTAGTCCTGTTGATGTCCAAAAAGGTGTGCATGATTTTAAAGGAGTTTTTAAAAGTCCTGGGGAACAGAGGCCATGCCTCTGGGAATGAGATTAAGGAGAGACATTCACTCTGTTTTCCACAGGTCTGTTTCAGTTTTGAGTCAGAAGTATTGTGACTAAATCTATGAGAAGTGAGAAATCACTCGTATTCCTGTCTTCATGACGTGGCTTTTGTTTTTGATAAAATGAGGCCAGTTGGCCTGAAGCGTGTCCAGAAGCAAACCATGTTTTTGTTGCATATTCCAGCTGTGGATCTGGCCGAGACAGGCAGCATTGTGGAGTCCAAGATCTACGACACACTCCAGTGGCAGGTAAGGGTCACCTGGGGGAAGGTGTGGGAGGAGAGGGCAGAGATACTGGCACCTGGTGTTACTGTCTTTTGCCATCTTCTTCCTCCCTAGATCTGGACCCTTCTGCCTGGCTTCTGCACAAAGCCCATGGATGTGGCCACCTCCTTCAAAGGTCTGGCGCGGACACTGGGCACGGCTATCAGTGAGCGCCCAGACCTAAGGGTCACTGTGTGCCAGGCCCTGCGCACCCTAATCACCAAGGGCTGTGAGGCAGGTATGCGGCGCTGCTGAGAAACTGGTGCAGTTCCGGGCCCTCTCTGCTGGCCTGCTATGGCTTATCCTTTGTCCCATCCACTGTTGCTGGTTCCCAAGGAGTAAGTCGGAGGTGAAGGCAGCTCCTCCTCTCTCACCCATACTTCCAAGCTGCTGGTAGGGGCTATGGATTTGTGTAGTCAGTGTCAGCAACCCCAAGAGAGGAGCCTAGGGATATGGCACCTTATTCTCTACAATGGCCACAGCTGCAATTTCAGTGGCCATTGAGGCATAGGCGGCTCTGTCCCTTCACTGCAAACTTTATTCCTCCTGCCAGAGGCTGATCGCGCTGAAGTAAGCCGTTTTGCCAAGAACTTTCTGCCAATCCTCTTCAACCTGTATGGGCAGCCTGTTACAGCTGAGGACCCACTAACCCCTCGCCGGGCTGTGCTGGAGACCATCAAAACATACCTCACTATCGCCGAGACTCAGGCAAGCTGCTGATGGAAGAGAAGTGCTCTGAGATGGGCAGCAGTGTTGGGTTGCACGTTGGGTAGGCCAAGGTCAAGGCAGCTTTGGTACCTGTTCTTATGGCTACTCTGTTTTTCTCTCCCCTGCGGCTGCCAGTTAGTAAATGGTTTTCTGGAAAAAGCCAGTGAGAAGGTGCTCGACCCTGCCAGCTCTGACTTCACCAGGTAACATGTTCAGGGTACCCTACTTACGCAGCATGGCCCAGGTTGCGGTTTTTTTTTTTTTTTTTTTTTGTCAGAAGCCTGTAGATTTATTCTGGAATTATTTTGAGGAAATCTTGAGGTATTACATATCCTAGCTTTACTGAGAGGCCTGATAGGAAGGAACAAGGACCCTGTGGATACACTACCTGGGTTCATATCCCAGCCTTAGCACTTTTTTTCCTGTCTTGTTTTCTTTTTTCTTTTCTTTCTTTTTTTAAGAATAGGTAGATTGGGTCTTTATTTAAAAACAAGGGCCTTATTTTATAGTTCAGGCTAGTCTTGAACTCACTATGTAGCTCAGGCTGGCCTGTACACATGGCAGTCCTCCCATGTGCCACCACACCCAGCTTATGTGGTGCTGGGGAATATAACCCAGGGCCTGGTGCTTGCTAGGCAAGCACTCTAACCGCTAAGCTACACCCCATCTCCATAGCCCTATCATTTGTGAGCTGTGTGACCTTGGACAGGTTATTTAGCCACCCTATACCTAGTAGTCCCCATATGTAAAATGGGCAAGATAGTCCGGATAGTCCTTGGAGGGTTGAAGGAGTTAGTGTGTATAAACCACCTGAACAATGCCTAGTACATGATAAGCGTTTGATTAATTAGGTTCTGGCTAATTGTTTGTTAGCTCCTTCCAGGCTCCTGGTCCTCACCTTGACTTTTCCCACCTTCCCATAGCCAGTAGACATAAGGACATTGGTAGTCCAGTCCTCCTAAGCCCTCCTAAGCCCTCTTTGGTCTCTTGCCCTGAGTAGATTGTCTGTTCTGGACCTGGTCGTGGCCTTGGCTCCTCACGCAGATGAAGCTGCCATCAGCAAACTGTACTCCACCATCCGGCCCTACCTGGATGTGAGTCTCACACAGCCTTGGGTGGGAGCTGGGGTTGGACGTGAGCTCCAGGAAGGTGGGGCCCATCTCGTCTTCATTCTTTGCTGCTCACCCAGGTCAGGTCCCGTCTGCTTTCTCCCACAGTGGCTTCCCCTCATACCCGGTCCTGCCCATCTCTTGTGTAGGTGATAAGGTGACTGAAAGGCACAGCTGTGCCCGGCTGCATTGTCTCTTGTAGAATAAGGGCTGGAGTTCTTTGCCTGTGTACTCACTAGGCTCCCAGCACAACCTGTTCTGACCTGCATCTCTCCCAGGCCACCTCCTCCCAGTGCTCCCCTCCACTTACGAGCTATGCCAGGGATCTCAGAGTAGGTGCCGTCTGTGCCTGTATGCTGAGAGATGTCCTCACTACCACAGCTTAGCAGCAGGAGAGTGAGAAGTGTCCTGAGGGGAGTATGCAGGTGGCAGAGAGGTCCAGGGCAGGGCTGCCTTACTGAGAAGAGTGGCTGTAGGTGCTTGGGGATTGCCGTTTGTCCACTGAGCTGAGGAACAGAATGCTGCTCCAGCTAGTGAACCACACACATGCAGGCCTGGGGGTGCACCAGGGGCCACCAGCCCGTGCTGCTGCTGTGTGCAGTATTGGGGGGGGCGGCGGGGTGAGTGGAATGGCTTGTGAGATGGGCTGGCTTTGCTGCTACAGTGTCCTGCAGCATTCATGGTGGTTGGCCTAGGAGTTACCCCATCACTGTCCATGCCTCACCAGCCTTCTTATTGTGAGCTACCTAGAAAAGGTTCATCTGTGGGGCTGGAGGAATAGTACAGTGGTTATAGCACTTGCCTACCAAGGACAAGGTCCTGAGTTTGATTCCCCAGCACCACATAACCCAGGTGTGGTGGTACATACCTATAATTCTAGTACCAATCTGAACTACAGAGTGAGACCCTGACATACACACAAATACAAATTCTCTCTCTCTCTCTCTCTCTCTCTCTCTCTCTCATCAGATGGGCAGGCCAGCTGCTTCTCCCGCTCCACTCTGGTGCTGATCAAGTGGGTGCTTGAAAATGTCACTGGACAGCAGGTGGATCCCAGGCCCCTATGTCATCTTTCCCTGATCTCCGTGTTCCTCTCTCAGAGCAAGACCCATGGAATGCAGAAGAAGGCTTACCGTGTGCTGGAGGAGGTCTGTGCCTGCTCCCAGGGCCCTGGGGCCTGCTTTGTGGAGAGCCACCTGGATGACCTAAAGAAGACCCTGCTGGACTCACTGCGAAGCACATCCTCACCTGCCAAGAGGGTGAGGGCATGGGGCTGCCCACTTTGCTGAGGGAGGACAGATGAGAACAAGGGAGGGGCCACTGGAGGTGTGAAGGGTTCCATCTGCCGTTCCCTTCCCCACAGCCACGTCTGAAATGCCTCATACATATTGTGAAGAAGCTCTCAGCTGAGCACGAAGATTTCATTGCTGCTCTTGTTCCAGAGGTAAGGGACATGGCGGGGGTGGGGGTGGGGAGTGATTTTGAGTTCATGGGACAGTTGCTCCCAAGAACCTGTCAGAATCTGGAGAGGGTGATGAGGGTGAGTTCGATTTGTTGCCTGGGCACAGGGGACCTTTACCTATCTTTTGTGCTTTAAGCAGCTCACTCCAGGGCAGGTGGCTTGGGGTATGCGGACTAATGGTAGTCTCTGGGCCAGGTGATCCTGTGCACCAAGGAGGTATCAGTGGGGGCACGGAAGAATGCTTTTGCTCTGCTGGTGGAGATGGGCCATGCTTTTCTAAGATTTGGCTCCAACCAGGAAGGTAAAGCAGGGGATATATACTGAGGTGGACACTCTGCTCATAAGCTGGGCTTGGGGTGGCAAGGGGAGAGAGGAAACACAGCTGAAAGTCACTTGTTAAAAAGAAGAGGTAGTGCTAGCTCCTCCCCCTGCCCCTTCCCCTGTCCCACCCCCAGCCCTGCCCTGGCCCTGGCCCTGGCCCCGGCCCCAGCCTCCTTCTTTATGTGACCATTCTGGTCTCTGACCCCAGAGTCTCTGCAGCGCTACCTCATCCTGATCTACCCTGGCCTTGTGGGCTCAGTGACCACAGTCAGCTGCAGCATCCTGGCCCTGACTCACCTCCTTTTTGAGTTTAAAGGTAAGTATTTCCTGGAGGCTTGACGAGCTCTTACAGTAAATAAGTAACTCCAAAGTTGAGGACAAGCTAGCTGTGAGAACAGAGGAAGTACCAGGAAGCCAGAAGGAAAGCCAGATCTCATCCCTGCTTTGTGTCCCTGGCTCCTTTCCTGCGCAGCTCAGTCCCCCTCTCCTCTCCACACCTGCCCCCCAGCACGCAGCCATGTGGTCTGGCTTCCCACATCCACTGTCATGCAAGGAACGTAGGCCAGTGTCCAGCTTTTGGTTCTGGTCCCTCTGGGCAATGATGTGAGATCTTGAGCAACTCTTAATCTCTTGGGACCCCCCAATTCTTATCTGTGAAGTGGTAGAGAAAGTACCCACCTCAGGATGGCTAAAGGCATAAGGCCACACTCCACGAGGGTGCTACTCCCAGTCCCACAGGCTCCAAATGGCTTTTACAGGCATTTGGGTGGGGGCAGATGCAAGGTACCCTTTTCCTGTGAGGTAGTCCTTGGTGTGGGGGATCCTGGGATCTCTGACAGTAGCTCCTTACCACAGGGCTGATGGGGACCAGCACAGTGGAGCAGCTGCTGGAGAACATATGCCTGCTGCTGGCCTCACGAACCCGGGATGTGGTCAAGTCTGCCCTAGGCTTCATTAAAGTGGCCGTGGTGGTCATGGATGTGCTACACCTAGCCAAGCATGTGCAGCTGGTGGTGAGAGCCCTCTTTCCGTGAGGGAAGGGGAATGTGGGTGGCAATGGCTCCTAAGGTATCAGCATGGACTCAGCTGGTCCCCAAGGCTAACAAGTTTTAAATTTTTCCTTTAGCTACAGATGCTTTGTACAGCAGCAGGTCATTAAGGAGCGTTACAAGGGTCTCAGAGGTATGCCAGCCTCTGGCCAGGAAGGGCCATAGTGTCCAGGCTGACTTGTACAGTAACCACCCCCTCCAGTTTCTGTGGCTTCACCATGGAAGCAAGGCTCTACTGAGCAAAGACCTGTGAGCACAGCCATCCTTATAAATAGATGAGGAAGGGTCTGGAGGAATAGCACAGCAATTAAAGCACTTGGCTAGCAAGTGCAGGGCCCTGAGTTCAATTCCCCCACACTACATAAAAGCAGGGCATGGTGGTGCATGCCTGTAGTCCCAGCACTCGGGAGGCTGAGGCAGGAGAATTGTTGCTTGGGCTCCATAGTGAGTTCAGGACCAGCCTGGGCTACAGAGTCAGACCCTGTCTCAAGATAGACAGACTGACAAGACAGGACAGACAGACGGGCAGGCAGGCTAGACTGCAGACTTTGGACTCATCCCAATGCAGGAATCTCATGGTGCTTTGCTTCTCTTTCTTAGATTTCAGCCTTTGCAGTTTGGGAAGGTTCCTCTGTACTTTGCTTGCTAGATCCCCGTCTGGGCCATAGCAGGGTCTGAAGAGCCCGTTGGTATTGGTTTCCTGGTCACTCTTACACGGGGTAGCCCACCTAAGGCTTGTAGCATGCTGGAATCATGTGTTAATCCTCTTGGTATTGTACCTGTTTCTCAGTGTCCCACTTCCAGCAGGTTGAAATATCCTCTCTCCAGGCCTGGCCTTGGGTTCGAGGCAGGACCGGGCAGGTGTGAACCAGCATATTCTGGTCCTGCCAACTAGTTGGGAGCCACAGGTGGAGAGAAAGGCTGGAGCAGAGCCCTCTTGTGGGGTGATTAGAATGTGTAGTCTTTCAAGGATAGTAGGTAGGAGCTCTGCTAAGCCTCACTGGGAAACCACCCACAAGTGTAACCCAAACCAGGCTGTGTGAACAATGCAGCATGACGGGGATGCACAGGTCTGAGAGAAGCATATTAGTATTGTGGTAAAGTAGGATTCTTGGGGTTAGATAGACCTGGGTGGGACTCCTCCTTCTGCAGTCATTCCGCCCTCAAGTGACCCAGCTTTTCTATATGTAAATAGGGGATGATAGTGTCTGTCCCATTGAGTCGCTTTAAGGATTCAGTGACAGCATATGTGGAGTGTAAACACTGTTCAGCAAGTAAAGCAGTAATTTGGAAGCATGGCAGGGGCTTGTGCTTTGAGGAGGTTTAGGGGAAAACTAGAGGTGTCTGGATTCTGGAAACATAATTGAACCAAGAGTGGGCTAGGAACAGGGCTCTCCCCTCTTAGCTGGGCACTGTGGTCCTGTATCCCTGATCTGGGCACTGGTGAAAGATGGCAGGTGTGACCTTTCTCCTGACATCCTGGTACTCTGATCAACAGATGGAAGCCATCGGGAAACTTTCGGATGACATGCGGCGGCACTTCCGCATGAAGCTTCGGAACCTGTTCACCAAGTTCATCCGCAAGTTTGGGTCTGTACACTGAAAAGGGTGGAGAGCAGGTGTGGATGTGAGGATTTCCAGTCCCCCAGGAATTGCAGGAAAGGGCACTTGGTCCCTGAGCACATTCTACCTGTGGGGAGTACTCCCTGCTTAGTACTTCTCACCTGCATTTTTTTGTTGCCCTCAGATTTGAGCTGGTGAAGGGACTGCTGCCTGAAGAGTATCACAAAGTCCTGATCAACATCCGGAAAGCTGAGACCAGGGCCAAGAGGCACCGTGCTCTGAGCCAGGCTGCTGCTGAGGAAGAAGAAGAGGAGGAGGAGGATCCCGTTCAAGGCACAGGTGACAGGTGAGACCAATGGCAGAGTTCTGGGGACCTGGCCTCCCCCGACACACAGCCCTTGCAGGCACTGCTGCCCCCTGCCTCTCTCCCCTGGGCGTGCTCTGACTCTGCTGTCTCTGGCCTTAGCATTGAGGAGATTTTGGCTGACTCTGAGGATGAGGACAATGAAGAAGAGGAAAGAGGCCGAGGCCGGGAGCAGCGGAAGCTGGCACGACAGAGGAGCCGGGCGTGGCTGAAGGAAGGTGGTGGGGACGAGCCCCTCAACTTCCTGGATCCCAAGGTGGCCCAGCGAGTTCTTGGTGAGCAAGAAGTGACTGGGCACCTGTCTTGGTGCTAGGTTCTTGGGCAGGGGGCAGAAGTGCTTTTGACGCAGGCCATTGGTAGGAGCTAAGTGGCTCCCCAGACTATGAACACAGACCAGAATATTGGTTCTGAGAAGATTGTGAGTGGATTAGGAGTGTCCTTCCACCTCCTTATGCCAATGTCTGCCATACCAGCCACACAGCCTGGGCCAGGCCGGGGCAAGAAGAAGGATCACGGCTTCAAGGTGAGCGCTGATGGCCGCCTGATCATACGAGAGGAAGAAGATGACAAGATAGAGGAAGAGGATGGCACGAAAGGTGGGACTGCAGGCCCATTCTGGGTCATTTGTCTGTTCTCTGCTCATTTGCCTGTTTGTTCAGTTAGCCACGTCACTTTCTCACTGTTGGGAATAATACCTGGCACATATACTGAGGGAGGAAAGGTTTATTTTATAGTTTCAGAGATTTTTCAGTCGATTTGTGATCAGCTGGCAGTGGTGGCATGGTGAAAGGGTCAGGTAGAAAGCAGAGGAGCTGGCAATGGCAAGAGGAAGGAGAGGGGTTTGGGGAGAACTCTGGGCAGAAATATATCCTAGTTCACACCCTCCGTGAACCAACACGCTGTTAGTGATCAGCTCCTCCCAGCCAGGCCCTGCCTCATAACAGCAGGTGAAATCCACTTGATAATCAACCTCCACAATCTAATCTTTTTCAAAATACATGAGGACTAGAGGAATAGCACGGGATTTAGAGCACTTGCCTAGCAAGCACAAGGCCCTGAATTCAGTTCCCCAGTACCACATAAGCCTGGCGTGGTGACACATGCCCATAATCCCAGCATTTGAGAGGCTGAGGCAGGATTGAATTGTAGGTCAGTTTGGAGTACAGAGTAAGTTGTGTCCACCCTCAGAAAAAAAAAGAAAACGCAGATACATGAGGCTTTTGGAAGACACTCCAGATCCAAGCCATAACAGACATTTTGTAGAGAAAGCGGAGGTAAGCAGATAGAAGGTGCTTACTATCTATGGCAACTCTCAGATATTCTGAGTTTTCTCAACCTCATGGACAGCATTATAAAAAAAGTTTTCATTTTTTAATATTATCTATTTACTTATTTATATATCATACATGTAATTTTTGAAAGACTTTGGAAATAGTACCTCCCTGACTCTGTGTGGCATTCTCTTGTTGTCTTCCTCCTTGGAGTTTCATTCAATCTCCTGGTCCTTCTCTGCATGACCTCTACCTGTTAGATAAGAAATGTCCAGGAGCTGGAGAAATGGCACCGTGGTTAAAGCATTTTCCTTACAAGTGTAAGGACCTGAGTTCATTCCCCAGCACCACATAAAGCTGGGCATCGTGATCCATGCCTATAATCCCAGCACTTGGGAGGCTGAGACAGGAGGATTGTCGTGAGTCCAAGGCCATCCTGGGCTCCATAGTGAGTTCAGGACCAGCCTGGGCTACAAAATGAAATCCTGTCTCATAAAAAAGTCCAAGAGTTCTGAAAAATAATCTGCCTACCTTTCCAGGCTGATAGAACTCAGTGATGTGTTAGTGCTACCAAGTGTGTACATGGCCATGGTTTCTACCTCTAGTACTGCTCTCTTCCCTCTCAAAAAGGAACAGAAGCCTGCCTCCAGTTACTGTGGTTCCCACTGCCCTTGTAGCCCGTGATCCTGTAGTTCCCCTGCATTTCTATCCCGGTTGTGCATGTGTAGGCCTCATCTAACCTCTCTGTGCATCCATGTCCTCACTTCAGAATAGCATGATGCCAGCACCTGCCTCAGAGTGGGGTTTGAAGGTGAGCTGATGTCACATGTACAGCGTGTGTCCCTGCTTGGTATAAAAGTGGTCATTACTATTTCTCTGGTTGTTTCTTCTCTACTCTCAGCCCTTTGTCCAGTCTCCCCTAGTGTTCCTGATGCTGCGGGTGCCCTTCCCACCTTCTCTGCCTTTCCACAGCTCCTCCACTCTTTAGGATCCAGCTCAGGACCCTGTGGCCTTTCCAGGGTGCCTCAGACCCTGGACCTCATTCCAGCAGCATTTTATTTTAAGAAGGTGGTTATTATTCTGCGGTGCTAGAGATCTAATCCAGAGCCTTGACCATGCTAGGGCAAGTGCTGTACCACCAACTGAGCTGTAGCCCTCACCCTGTGTGAGTTATCTTTATTATTGTCTTTTGCTTGATTTTTACCTGAATATCTTCCCTTCATTCATTCTTCTTTATACCCCACACAGTACCCAGCTCCTGAAGAGGCAAAAAAAGAAATTTTCAAGTAGAGTAAAAGTTTCTTCTGGCAAAGTCAGGGCAGGGTGGTCTAGGACTCACTCCCCAGGAAGCCCAGAGCTTGCTTCAAGTTTTAGAAAAGGCCATATTTTATGCACAAAAATACTCAAGATCAGTTTAAACTTTATGTATTGCACTTATACATATCAATAAAATGGGAAAGAAAAAAAAAGAAAGGGCCATATTCACTTCAGAAGTAGGGTTACCACTTCCTTGAGAGCCCATTGCCCCGTGCCTAGGACAGGAGAAAGAGGGCAGGGTTCAGGGGTCTCATTTCCTGCAAAAGGAGGACACAGAGCTAGGTAAGGCATTTTCTGGAGTTGGGGTTGGCACTCTTCCTGGTGAGATAGGAGGAAAGATCAGGTTTTGAGGGCTGTGAAGTATGCATGGCTTGTCTTCTTTTGACTCTAGGTGAGGATGAAGAGATGACTGACCTGATGGAAGATGTGGGCATCACGAATGTGAGTAGTTCATAACAGTAGAGGGCTGAGGGCCATAGGCAACAGCTTGGGTCCCTCAGCTCCTGCCACCCCTCAGAAACCATATCCGCCCTGACCCTGCATGCTCAGTGAGTCCCAGGGATGCATGTGTAGGAGGTGTGGGATGGCTCACTGCTCTAGGGTATAGGGAACGGGCTTGGGCGCATATGCCCTTAACTGTTGGCTGGTGGGAGATCAACCTTGCATCTCCAGCAATGGCATGGGCATTACCACTCTGGCTGTTAGGGTAGCTGCTAACCCATTGGTTCCAGGGTCAAAGTCTCTTTTATGGGTGGAGATTCCCTGTTGAGCAGGCACTGTGCCAAGCACCGTATTCCTTGCTAGTCCTCGCTAAAGATAGGGCCTGCGTCATCTATTTCCACATGATCATATGGAAGGTAAGTCACCTGCCTGAGGTCTCTGAACCAGTAGGAGTGAAATAGGACCAGGCCGTTAGCTGAGACCTGTCAGCCACAAGTCCATGGGTCTTTTCTGAGTTTCTTCCTCCTGCTCTTCCAGACTCTGCCCCGCCCCTTAACCTTCTTGAGCATCATACATGGGCACTGGGTGCCTAGGTAAAGGGTGCAAGGAGTGGTAAAGACGTCGTAGCTCTTGGGTCACGTGGTATTGTAGACTAATCTTTCAGAGCCTCAGTTTCTGGTCTGTAAGTGGAATTCTAAGTAGATCATCTTGCAGAATTACCAGGACAGTGTGGTAAGACTGGACATGTAAAATACATTAGCATAGTGCCTTGCATGTGGTAAACCTGCCCCTACTTCTCACCTTTCCCACTACCAAATGCTGTCTGCCTGCTCACCCTGAGGAGCTACTAATTGTTAGTGTCGTAACAGTGCAGAATGTATTTGGAGAGCTGGGCAAGAGAGAGGCATGAGTTGGAGGGTGGCTCGAGTTTGTAGGGACCCCTGTTGCAGGGAGCCCTGGGGGTGCCCTGTCATGGGAGTGTGTTGCCTTGGCTTGTAAGCCTGCATTGCCCTACTTGTCTCCCCTGCAGCCTGTTCCCTGAGGCGTAGCTCCACTTGCCAGGACCACTTTCTTTGCTTAGTCCAAGGTCGGTTTCCCTAGAGCCCCACCTTTAGCCACAGTCTGCCCTTACTTTCCAGGCAGCATTAGCAGTATGTGATTGAGTGTGTCTTCTGACTGCCTAGGTTCTGTAGAAGGTATTTGACATTCAGTGATGCTGAATGAGTGATGGCTGTTTGCTTTTGGAGCAGGGAGGCATGTACTAAAGAATGAACCCTGAGCTTTCAAGCCAAGCTACATCCTCAGCCCTTTATTATTTTTTATCCTGAGATAGAATCTCACTAAGTTGCCGGGGATTCTCCTGCTCAGCCTCCCAGGGTGGTGGCATTACAGGCCTCTGCCACCATGCCCATCCCATCATGGCTTTTTATAATTCGTGTTTCTTAGAAATCTTTTCCTAATCAGAAACCTCCCAGGTTCCTCAGCAGGTCCTGGTGTGGCTTTGCAATCTGTCAGCAGCCTACTTGTATTCCTGGCTGGGAGGAACTGACCATGGCCCTCTGAGGGCAGCCCTTTGGCTCAGAGTGGGGCAGGCCTGGGTGCCTCATCTGGAGGTAGTAAGAGGGTCCAGCGTGGCCTTACTCCAGCCAGTGGATAGTGGGCCAGCACCAGCCGTGCCACCTTAGAGACTCAGACACAGCTGCTGAGGCTTCTGCCGCATCTGTGGGGCATGGAGCTTGGGAGTGCACACGGCAGCCTTAGTGGAAGGCCAGCAGTCTGGGCTGGCCATGGCTGTATTCTCAGTGAACCCCTGAAAGCTCAACCGTCTCCCTCCGTAGTGCAGCCCACCCTACTTCCTTCACCTGTGGAGCCTTTCCTACAGCCAGTGGGCACACTGCGTGTGTGTTCCAGCTTGTTTCTTCTGCTCAGGCTCATAACCCAGCCTGGTATCTGCCCCAGAGCTCAGCTGCCTTTGGAGCCCCAGGAATCCTACAGAGCATTGTAGCACAGACCGTGGCATAGAGGGCAGCCTGGAGAGCTGCCTGACCCAGGTGGCTGTGCAGCATGCCTCCGCCAGGCTGGATATCTGTAGCCTGGGCTGAAGTGAGCTCTCCATGGATTGGACTGCCATCTGCCTGCCTTTCTGCCCAGGCTGTGCTATGGTGCTAGGCATGCCGTAGATACTCGTCTGCTTTGGAGTATAATCGGATGAGTGCACCTGTCCATTAACTCATACCTGGCGGGACCCTATTTGTTGAGAGATGCGGTGACTGGCTTCAGCAGGAGTCTCCTACCTGCATTACAGTCCTTGGAGCACTGAAGTGGATCTGTCCTCCATGTCCCCAGGGCCTGGCACTGAGGGAGGGTGCGAGGGATCAATATACTAGTGACTAATGGAAGAGTGGGGTGATATTTGTGTGAGATGGAGAAAAGGGTAAAGCCATTCTCTCCAGAGGCCCAGGACTTCATTTTCCCTTTTAGCAGAGGTGGGGCTAGGCCTACATCGGGTTCCAGATCAACATTCATAACCCTGAGTTGGAGCTCGGTGTGAAGAGATGGGCCCTGAGGTCAGGATACAGGCTCGTGCCGTGAGTCCTCTACCTTGTTGGTACCAGGGACCAGTTTAGTTGAAGCTCTTCTCCCAGAGACCAGGAAGGAGTTGTGTAGTGGGTAATTGTGATGCAGTAGGTTGTTGGGAGATAGCTTTGAAATGGCGAGGAGGGGAGTGGGCAGCAAGTGCCACCTCCTTCCTGTCAGGTCAGCAGCAGCATTAGAACCTGATAGGAATGTGCTGACAGGAGCTTTGCTTGCCACTCACTTGTCCCAGTGGTCTGGAGGTTGGGTACCCTTGGACTAGAGCCTCACTTCTGCACTGCCAGCTGCATGATCTGGCATAGTTACTTCCCCTCTCTGGGCCTTTTCTCTTCTGTAAGTGGGGATCAAGGACTTGGCAGAGGGCATGTTGTGCACAGTGCAAGTAACTGCTACTGACTGCATTAGTGAGCATGCTCACGTTCCCTTGTTCACTAACAACCTGCCTATCACCTGTTTTTTTTTTTTTTTTTTTTTTTTAAATAGAAGAAGAAGCTTAAGCAGCATAAAGAGGTTGAAGAGGAGGAGCTGGAGATGCCACCTCAATACCAAGGTGAGATTTCGACTCTACTTTCTTTCCTCTTTTTGAGATAGTCTTGCTTTGTAATTGAGACTGGGCCTCAGAGTCACAGCATTCCTCCTGCCACAGCTCCCCGAGTGCTGGGATTGCAGCCATGTGACACCATACCCAGTTTATTGGGTGTTGGGAAATCTAATTCAGCCTTCTACTTGCCAGGAAAGGACACATAACTGCTCTAATTACTGGGCTATTCCCCCAGGATACCACCCCTTCCGTTTCTTTTTTCTAAGACAAGGTCTCATTCTGTAGTCCAGACTGGTACTGAACTCACTATATAGCCTAGGCTGACCTTGAATTCACAACACTCCTCCTGCCTCAATCTCCCAAGTGTTAGAATTACAGCATATGCTACCATGACCAGTTTATGTGGTGCTAGGGACTTGAACCCAGGGCCTTGCACTTAGGTGAGTGATTTGATTGCTATGCTGTTCTTCCAGCCCACTATTCTACTTTCTTTCTTTCTTTCTTTCTTTCTTTCTTTCTTTCTTTCTTTCTTTCTTTTTTTTTTGTGACGGTCTCACTCTGCCATTCAGGCTGGTCTTGAACTCATTATGTGGCCCAGGCTGCTCTTAAACACATGGCCATTCTCCTACCTCAGCCTCCCAAGTGCTAGGAATACAGGCCTGTGCCACCACACCCAGTTTATTCTACTTTCTTGAGAAAGGAGGAAGGAGAGTTGCAGGGAGAGGCAGCAGAGCTCTGAGGCTACACAGCCTATTTTTACATAGTTGGTACCAACACAGTTTGACTGATCAGATACCCAAGATGGGCCAGGGGTGAGGGACGTGGGCATGGGGAGAGCCTTAAGGTTAGGTAGGTGCTCCTCCAGGGAGCCCCTAAGCACAACTCTCCGCACCCACCTAGACCTTCCGTGATACTCATACTTGACCTTTCTCTGAGATCTGATTATCTGCCTTTTCCAAGAAGCAGCTTTGGGTCTGAAGTAAAGCTAGGTTTGGAGAACCTACCTAGGTCTGTGTTGGTGGTGGTGATAGGTTCAGGAAGATTTGCATTGCCCTAGCCCAAGGGTCCCCCTCTTCGTGTATCTGTGGGCTACAACGGGTGCCCTCTGCAGAACACGTGGTAGAAGTACTAGGGTGGCTGCTGTGCTCTCTTCCATCCAGGGTGCCTCGTGGGGCCCTGGTCACAGCCCTTATAGCAGAGCTCTTGCTATACATCTGGAGGCCTAGGGCTTCCCTGGAGCCTGCAGTATTCTAATCCCACTGGAGAACTTTGGGGTTCTTCTGGTTCCACAGCCCAGGGCCTAGCTCACCTGCTTTGCTCCAAAGTGATGTGGACAGAGGCAGCAGTGACACTCCACAGGGTAGGAGATGGGTGCAGGACAGTGTGCCCAGCTGCTGCTTGGTCAGGTCGCATTGCCTCTGAGCTTTCAGTTTCTCATTTAAAAGGAAGAGTTGATGTTGGTCTCATAGAGGATCCTGACAGTGCTAGTGTGAAGCCCAAAATGAAATGAGAGTGAGAAGGCCTAAGATACCCTTTTTACAGATGAGTTTGAGATTCTTCTGAAAATTGGGAGACACAACCTAATGCTAGATCTGTATATAAGTGGCAGAGCTGGAAGTTGAACTTGGGTCTGACTATAAGACCCATATTTCCTAGAAATAATGGGGCAGGTGTGACTTTGGAGATTGTGGGTCATTTTATGTCAGTAGAGGATATATGTGATGCTAGAGGTCACCGGTAGACATCTGAGAATTCTGGGTCAGTCTGCAGAGCCTAGTGGTCTGCTAAGTCACTGGGCATGTCCTCCTCAGGGAGAATTTTGTTCCTTGCTTAGTAGAGAACAAAGCCAGATTCCTGGCCTTTGTTCATCTGTACCCCAGCAGCCTTCTGAGTGAAGGTGCCCATTGCCCTCAAGGAGGGAGTTGCTCTGGCTCCCTGGGAGTTGCTCCTGACCCATGGTCTTTTCTTCTGACAGCGGGAGGCTCTGGCATCCACCGCCCCTTGGCTAAGAAGGCTGTACCTGGGGCTGAATACAAGGCCAAGGTAAGAGCTGTAGGTCAAAGTATGGGGTCTCTGGTCTTAGGCGACAACAAGGGACTTGGAAGCTATGCTCATCACTGCCCTGGAGAGGCCCCTTTGTGCAGCCAGGCAGGCCAAGGAATGGGAGGGAGTATACCCAGAGCTTATTGGCATCTGAAGAAGGGGGCCTTGGCAATTGGGCTTCCATGGCCATGGGAGCTTTCGGTAACACCTGAGTCAGAGGATGAAGGAGGACACGAGACCTATGCAGTCACGGGGTGGGAAAAACTCCACTCTCCTAGTTAACTCAGTTTCTCTGGATGAACAGAAAGCAAAGGGTGATATGAAGAAGAAGGGCCGGCTTGATCCCTACGCCTACATCCCACTCAACAGAACCAAGCTCAACCGCAGGTATGCTGGTGTGCAGGGCACAGTCAGAAGCAAGGTTGCTCTTTTAGTTCTTTGCTTTTATTTATAGATTTTGTTCATTTATTCATTTATTTATATGTATTTATTTATTTATTTTTATGTGGAACAGGGTCTTGTTTTGTAGTCCAGGCTAGTCCAGAACTCACTATGTAGCCCAGGCTGACCTCGAAATCACAGTGACCCTCCTGGCTCAGTCTCTCAAGTGCTCATCACAGGTGTGCACCACCACACTCAGCTATTACGTGATACTGGGGGATCAAACCCAGAGCCCTGTGCTTCGTAGGCAAGTGCTCTAATTACCGGGCACATCCCCAGCCCTATTATTATTATCTTTGTGTGTTTGTGTGTATGTGTGTGTGGTACTAGGATTAAACCTAAGATCCAAGACCTTGCAGATGCTAGGTAAGTGCTTTACTACTGAGCTGTATCCCTAGTCTCTCTCTTTTTTTTTTTTTTTTTTTTTTTTTTTTTTTTTTTTTTTTTTTTTTTTTTTTTTTTTTTTTTTTTTTTTTTTTTTTTTTTTTTTTTTTTTTTTTTTTTTTTGAGACAGGGTCTTGCTCTATTGCCCAGACTGGTCTTGAACTTGTGATTTTCCTCCCTCAGCCTCCCAAGTGGTTGAAATTATAGATTTGAACCACTATACCAAAGCTATTTTATTTTATTTTATTTTTTTAGAGACAGAGTCTCATTCTGTCTAGGCTGCTCATGAATTCACTGTGTACCCCAGCCTGGCCTTGAACTCACATCAATCCTCCTGCCTCAGCCTCCAAAGTGCTGGGATTATAGGTATCCTAATTTGTATGAGGTGCTGGGTAATCAAACCCAAGGGCTTTTAAATGCTAGGCTTACTAATTTTTATTTATTTACATATTTATTTTTGACACAGGGTCTCACTCTGTGATCCAGGCTGGTCCTGAACTCCTTATGGAGCGCAGGCTGGCCTTGGACTCACAGCAATCCTCCTGTGTCAGCCTCCCTAGTGCTGGGATTACAGTTTTGCGCCACCACGCCTGGCTTATGTGGTGCTGGGGAATTGAACTCAGGTACTTAGTGCTTGACTTAGCACTTGCTCATTAAGTGCTTTAACTACTCAGCCATTCCTCCAGCCCCAGGTTTTATTTTTTGACATGCATCTACATGGAGTCCTTGGAGACATGGGTGAGGACTGTACACAGTGTCATTTAGGAGCACTTTGCAAGTAAATGTTGCAAGGAAGGAAGTGGTGTTCTAAACTTCAATCACAAAAAGGTTTCTGCTGATTAAGTCACCTTGAGAAGCCAGACCCAGTGGCATAAGCCTGTAGACCCGGCATTCTGAGAAGCTGAGGCAGAAGAGTCAAAGTTTGATCCTGCTCTGGGGGGATTGAACCCAGAGTCCTGTGCTTCCTAGGCAAGTGTTCTAATCGCTGAGCAACTTAGCAACTTGGTAAAACTCTTTACCAAAAAGAAAGAAAGAAAGAAAGAAAGGAAAAGAAACTAAAAACAATAAATGGGCTGAGACTATAGCTCAGAGCAAAGGCCCTGTGTTCCCCCACCATATACCCCTGTCCCACCAAATAAAGTTATCTTTAGAAGGGAGGATAGGTGGTTTCCATAATGTGTCCTTTGGAGCCAGAGAGGAGGGGAAGGCTGTTGCCAAGAAGTGTGAAAGGGTCAAGGGGTCTTGGCAGGAACATGCAGGGCAGAAGTTGGGGCTGCAGGTGGTGTGCCCTGCTCACATGCTGTCCTTTAGGGTAGCCTTCTCTGTCGCTGATGGAGTTGGGAGTGGCCGTCATTTGACATGAAGAAAGGAGCCATCCATTCTGAGTAAAATGTGACCCTTCTGTTTATTGTCCCTGCAGAAAGAAGGTGAAACTACAAGGACAATTTAAAGGTCTGGTGAAAGCTGCCCAGCGAGGGTCCCAGGTGGGGCACCAACTCCACAGAAAGGATCGCCGGCCCTGAAGTCCAGCATCCCTAGACTGTTGTGTGTGTGGTCTAGTTCGAGGAGCCTTTTGGCCCCAGAGCTGCTTGACACTAGCTCCAGGTCTCAAGACGGGTAGAGCCTACACTCAGAATGACTTGTTGGAAGCAGGTCTTGGCCCCTAAAGGGATGCCCCGAATTTTGGAAGCTCCAACTGGGAACTACCTTTTAAAACATCCGTGGTGCCTAGAGATGGGACTGTGTATTCACTGACTTTAAGGTGGCTATGCTTCTAGCTCAGAGTGTCCATCAGTAGCACAGCACTGATCTTTTCTTCCATTTGCTCATGGCCACGTGGTACTCTCAAGCTGGTTGTGTGTGTGAGATTTGCTGTGATCGGGTATGGAATAAATGTATATCACCATGCTCTAGCCCTAGAAGCACTGTTTGTAACCTGCCTCCTCCAGGGTTGAGAATAGCATCTGTGGCTATAGGAATAGCACAGCGGTTAGAGCACTTGCCAAGCAAGGACAAGGCACTGGGTTCATTTCCCCAGCACCATGTAAGATGGATGTGATGGCACACCCCTATGATCCCAGCCGTTGGTAGGCTGGCGTAGTAGGACTGCCGTGAGTTTGAGGTCAGCCTGGGCTATGGAGTGAGTTTAGGATCAGCCTGGACTACAAAATGAGATTCTGTCTCAAAACAAAAGCAAAGAAACAGTGTCTGATTATTGGCGGTAGTGATTTGACTTCTTCCTCTCCAACTCCGAACATTCAGCCCCAGCTTCATGTGATGCTTTCAAGGTCAGGCCCTGCACCTTGCTCTTTAGCATCTACCTGTGCCAGGAAAGGGTCCTGGCTTCACTTTATAATCCCAGTTGGAAAGTGACACGCAGCAGGTCAGGCGAGACAATTAGGGCTCTGATGCCGGTCCCATTAGCAGTGTACATCACCAAGCTCTAGCCCTAGGCACTAGGGACTGGGAGTAGAGCAGCCGGGTCAGAACTTTTAAGAGTTGCAGCTTTGGCAGAAGGCTCTTCGGCATATTCATCTGGCAAATCAGCAGTGCATGCCAAGCCCCTCCCTGTGTGCAGTGCAGCCTGATTTATCCATCTCCCTGTTACCACACTTCCTTTTTTCAGAGCTGGTTGTGGTACAGCTGGATTTCTCCTGCTGCAGCCTTGTTGGTACTGTGTAGATATCCTAGGTTTCTGAAATTTCTGAAGTCACTTGTCCCATCAGCCCAGGGTCCCTCTTTTTTTTTTTTTTTTTCTTTTCCTGAGACAGGGTCTCACTCTGTAGCCCAGACTCTTTCTGAGCTCATTGTGTAGACCAGACTGCGCTCGAACTCAGCAGTCCTCCTGTCTCAGCCTCCTGAGTGCTGGGATTACAGGCATGCACCACCACACCTGGTTTATGTGGTGCTAGGGAATCCAACTCAGGTACGCAGTGCTTGCTAAGCAAGCACTTTAACCGTTAAGCTCTTCCTTCAGCCCCCCAGGGTCCCTCTTGTGTGTGCTCTCCTAACAGGCAACTAGAAAAGAGCCCTAGGATTATCCCCACGTCCTAGTATGAGGAAAATGCTTTGTCCCCTGACACTTGGTCAGCCTCATGTTCTCCCCTTGTGAGGTGGAAATGCACACACTACATAGTTTCCACTCTGGTTTAATATTTTGGGAATACTCCCAAGGGGCCCTGTACACCTCCTGGCCTCCTATCCCTCAGTACTCTTCCACTCATTCTCCAAGAGAACCCAGGTATTACCAAGATTCCATGGCCTTCAAAACAGGGCATATCTGCCTGATAATTTTGTGTTAATCTGAGTGGAGCCACCTTTCACCCAGAGGTGGCACTGTTTCTATGCCCTGTTCACAGATCTCTGGAATGAGAGCAAGCAAGAAAAATGGCCAGAATTGATGGCTAGGGGAGGAATAGCATAGTGGTTAAAGCACTTGCTTAGCGAGCGTGAGGCCCTGGGTTCAGTTCCCCAGCTACACATAAACTGGGCATGTTGGCACATGTCTATAATTTCAGCACTGGGAAGGCTGAGGCAGGAGGATTACTCTTAAATCCAAGGCTAGCCTGGGCTTCATGGTGAGTTTCCATACCAGCTTAGGCTACAGAGTGAGACCCTATCTAAAAACACAACAACAAAAACATACACAGAAGAGATGGCTATTAAAGATTTGTGAAAATGACCTAACTATGGCCCAGTCATATTCTAGAGTAAGGCATGTCAAATTAAGCCAGTCCTAGTCCTTCCCTGTCTTTCTCAGGTACATCAGGAAGCCTCATGTAAAGTAAGGATATTTGAGCCAGTTGCCCAGGCTTTAAAGAAGTTTGAAGCCAACCTGTCTATTACAGTGTGTTTCCCAAGAACTATTTTTTCTTTTAAAGGAAGAAGAGTCAAGTAGCCTAGAAAGATTGGCATTAGTGATGTGCCCAATTCTGTTGGCTTTGGGAATTGGAATTCAAATGTGAATTCTCTTGTTGCACAGATAAGAATGTATCTCAGAAACTTCAGGTGCTTGAAACATCTATGAAATTCAGTGCTGCTTTGTGGTTTCAGAGGGGATGGAAGAGAACCTTAGAAGATCCACTAAGTCACAGGCAAATAGAAAAGCCAAGATGTCCACCAAGATTGAGATTTGCTATCTGAATTCCATTATGCTTATGTTTTTGGCAATGTGAGAAAGGCCTCAGGATTTTCAGGCAGTCTGAGCGTATCCCTCTGGTGATGCTTCTGGATATGGGTGGGTCAGGTCCTGCCATTTCTGCCCTTGCCCTGTGAGGCTTCTCATGTCTGTGGTAGAGGCCTGGTGGTTCTCTACTGGCAGCAGCCCTCTGCAGCCTGATCGCTCTTTTTCTGTAGTGTTTGCAAAGTGAGAGAATTGCCTATATTGCAGGAGCCTCTGTTTTCAGTCCTCAAGGTCTTTTTTTTTTTTTTTTTTTGACTGCCTATGTTTCTTCAAAAAGTTCATAGAATTGTATTTCACTCTAAGGGTATAAATATTCACAGAACATTTGGGAAAAAAAGAAACAGAAAAGTCAAAGCACAGGCTTCCCTTTACCAAATTCTCAACCTTAGTATATATTTCATTCCCATTTTTTTCTTTTTCTCCCCCCCAGGACCATCTTATAGGAACTTACTTGTTTGTTTTTGAGTCTCATTACTCATTCCCATTTTTTCTATACATACAGGCTTTGCTTTTCTTTTTCTTTCTTTCTTTCTTTCTTTATGTTTTTTTTTTTTTTTTTTTTTTTTTTTTTTTTTTTTTTTTTTTTTTTTTTTTTTTTTTTTTTTTTTTTTTTTTTTTTTTTTTTTTTTTTTTTTTTTTTTTTTTTTTTTTTTTTTTTTTTTTTTTTTTTTTTTTTTTTTTTTT
>PVKB01003922.1:0-145166 GCA_004027205.1 Ctenodactylus gundi | reverse complement strand
CTTGTGCTTGCAAGATAAGCACTTTAACTACTGTTCCATTCCTCCAGCCTGGCTTACTTTTTTTGTTATTACTATTAGTAAACATGAGCCCAGACTGTCGCACTAAGCTATATTCCCAAGGGCTTTTCTGATTTTGAGTTTCACTAAGTTGCCTAGACTGGGCTCAAACTTGTCATCCTTCTGCTTTATTCTTCCAGAGAGCTGGAATTACAGGTCTGTGCCAGTGGGCCTGGCTCTTTTTTTTAATATAAAAGTTTAATTTTTACAGCCTTCTATTCTAAATTTGCACTTGGCCCCCTCTCAACCTCTCATCAAGAGCTTTTTCAATAAACCTTTTCTTGCTTTCAAAAATAAATAGGGGCTGGAGGAATGGCACAGTGGTTAAAGCACTTGCCTTGCAAGCACAAGGCCCTGAGTTTGATTCTCAAGCACCACATAAAGCTGGACGTGGTGGCGCACACCTGTAATCCCAGCATTCGGGAGGCTGAGGTAAGTGGATTGTCCTGAGACCAAGGCTAGCCTGGGCTGCAGAGTGAAACCCTGACTCAAAAAAGAAAAATAAATAAATAAATTTGCTCTTGATTATAACCAAGATTTAATTCTATGTATTAAATATTCTATTAATACCATTTTAAATGGCCTAGTTTAATGTCTGCCCAGTGAATGTAACTTGGTTTATTTATAAAGGACCTTTGTGTTCCTAAGTGTGTTGCTTGCTCCTTGCTTACGCAGGAATTTAAAGCCATCACTAGATGCTAGACTGTGTGCAAAGCAATATTTAGAAAATGGCATGATGAATACTCTGTTCTATTTTTGATATACATTATTATGAATAGATAGATGACTGTTCTCCAGAAAATAACTCTGATTTGGGACAAAGTATGCTGTTCTCCCACTTCCTGAAATTAGGCTTATTGTAGCTGCTACCATTAGAAACACCAAGCCACCAGAGGACAACTGAGTCAGCCAAGGCCAGGCTGCAGTGAAGGTCCCGCTGACTGGTCATGGAAATGTCCTGACACGTTTTTGAGGCTGTGGTCAGCCATCCACAAATGTGAAGAATGTGGGTGGAGGGCACAGTGGCTTGCCACTGCAGTGCTTCCAGAGCCAGGGCCTGGAGATCCGCTGTGTAAGTCTGCAGTCAGGATTGAGCCAGGACTGCTGGGCAGACCTAGAATTCTAGCATGCTGGGAGGCAGAATCACAAATTCGAGCCAAGCCTGGGTGACTTAGGAAACCCTGTCTTAGGATCAAAAACTTAGGGGGTTGAGACAAGAATGTGGCATCACAGTACAAACTGGTGTGTCTGAAAGCAGGTACTTAGACCCAGTTTCTCCTGAGACTATCCTGAAGCATTTATTTCCAGTCCAAATGGAGCTTTATCTTGTGTCTGTTTTAAATCTACATAGTCTCCTCTTCCAGGTGACTATACTTGCCACATAGATCTTGCTCTGATACCTGATAGCAGGCCAGTAGTGTGCTGCCACTTCTGTGGACATTCCGTATGAACACACAAAACCAATCCCTCTACCAGATCCTGTGCATAAATGCAGGGACCTGTGACCAAGTGCTGAAAATCAGATTAGAAGAAAAACGTGAGCACCTCGAGCAGACACCCTCGATGGAGCGACTGAGCGAGATGTTCTTTACCACTGAGCATCATCGTTGTATCCTTATGGGCAATAGCAGAGACACGTGGAACCAAATCCTCCAAGACAGATGATACTGAGGTTTTTGGGAGAATCAAAGAAAAGTGGTATCATGTGCCTCATTTGCCATTTGAGAAAATGCTTCCTAGTATATTCACTGATATATAATAACATAGTAATAAAATGTCTTATGTTAAAATTTAGAGGCTGGGAATGTAATTCACTGGTGAGAGTGCTTGCCTAGCAAGCGCGAGACCCTGGGTTCAGTTCTCCAGTACCACTTAAGCAGGGCATCGTGGCACTTGCCTGTAATCCCAGCACTTGAGAGTCTGAGGCAGGAGGACTGACGTGCTCAAGGCCAGCCTGGGCTACACAGTCTGCTCAGAACTGGCCTGAACTAACGAGCAAAAGCTTGCCTCAAAATAAAATGCCAGGGCAGGGGGTGGTGGGCAGCTGGAGGAATGGGACAGCGGTTAAACACTTGCCTAACAAGCACAAGGCCCTGAGTTCAGTCAAACCCAGGGCCTTGTACTTGATAAACATTCTAACTACTGAGATATGACCCCATCCCTCCCCAAGTTTTTCTTTTTTTTTCTTTTTTCTTTTCTTTCTTTTCTTTTCTTTCTTTTCTTTTCTTTTTTTTTTTTTTTTTTTTTTTTTTTTTTTTTTTGAAGCTAGGCCCAGTGGTGTAGGTCTGTAATCCCAGTACTCTGAGAGTCAGGCTGGAGGATCACGAAGTTCGAGCCCAGCCTGGGCAACTTGGAAATTTAGCTAGACCCTGTTCCAAAAAAAAAAAAGGCTGGAGGGGCTGAAGAAATGCCACAGCAGTTAAAGCACTTGCCTAGCAAGCTGAAGGCTCTGAGTTCAATTCCCCAGCACCACATAAAGCTGGCCATAGTGATGCATGCCTGTAATCCCAGCACTCAGTAGGCTGAGGTAGGAGTATTGCTGTGAATCCAAGGCCAGCCTGGGCTACATAGTGAGTTCAGGACCAGCCTGGACTACAGAGTGAGACCCTGTCTCAAAAAAAGGGCTGGGCCTGTAGTACAGTGTGAAGGCTTTGGGTTCTCTTTCTAGTGCCACAAAACTAAACAAGTATATAAATAGAATATTTTATTTTGAAATAGAATTTTTTTAAATTGCTCAAACTGGTTTTGAAATTGCAATCCTCCTGCTTCAGCCTCCTGAGTAGCTACCATAAGCTGTCTATTTTATATTCTCGTTCGTATTTTTTTTTTTTAAAGAGAGTCTTGCTGTATGGTCCTGGTTGCCTTGAACTCACTGTGTAACCCACATTAGCCATCAATTCACAACAAATGATCCTCCTGCCTCAGCCTCCTGAGTGCCGGAAGTATGTGTGCTGTCATGCCCAGCTAATTTTTTTATGTGGTGCTGAAGCATAGAACCTAGGGCCGTGTTTGTGCTAGACAAGCACTTTAACCACTGAGCTATGCCCACAGCCCTGGTGTCACTTTTATATAATGGCTTCATTGAGATATAACTAGTATACTATAAAAGTCATGCTTGAAAAGTACAGTTCATGCCAGGTCTGAAATTTCAGTGCTCTGGGAAGCTGAGGCAGAAGGATCACAAGTTTGAACCCAGCCTGGGCAATATAGCAAGTCAGGGAGAGCCTGTCTTAAAATCAAAACTAAACACTTGTCTGTGGGTATAGCACAGTAGGAAGGCCCTGGGTACCATCCCTGGTGCCACAAAAAAAGGGCACTTCATCCTTGTGCAATGACCAACTCCATCCAAGTTTGGAACATTTCTGTCATTCCTCAAAACACCCCTCGCCGTGAGCAGTCCCTCCCACCCCTCTCTCTCCCTTGAGCTCCTAGCGACCACTAACATACTTCCTGTTACTGTGGATTTTCCCACTACGGACTTTGCATTACAGATGGAATCATGCGTGTGGTCCTCTGTGCCTGATTTCTCTCATTTAGCATGCTTCAAGTGTGACCCAAGCGTGGTCATAACTCATTCCATCCGCACAGATGGATCACATCCATTATCCATTCATCTATGGATAGGCACTTAGGTGGCTTCTACTTTTTGGCTATTGAGAATAGTACTGCCACAAATACAGGTGTACAGATACCTAGTCCAGGCTTCTAGTTCCGGTAGGTACACACCCAGAAGAACCTGCTGAATTGGGCGGTAATTTCTCATTACCAGCACCTTCTGTAGTGCAGTGGTTATGCTACTCAGTGCCAAGTTCCTCCCTTATGCTTCTGTAGGCTACTTACTTTTTTTTCTATTTATTTTTTTACTTATTTTGAGATATCTTGCTCTGTAATTCAAGCTGCCCTGAACTACGTAACTCAGACTGGCCTCAAACTCACAGCAATCCTCCTGTCACAGCCCCTACTTTATGTGGTCTGGTTTAAGTGGTTCTAGGGAATCAAACTCAGAGCCTTGTACTTTCTAGGCAAGTGCTGTCACCACTGTGCTATTTCTCCAGCCCCAAGGGAACACCAAACACAGTAACAATGCTGAGCAGAGGTGCTCATTACACGTCAATTTCCTTGGCCTACTGGTAGCTGGGATTGCAGGCATGTGCCACTTGCTCAAGCACTAGCTGAGCCAGAAAAGTGGGTACTGGTTAAAAGTACTCCCAAATCAAATCCTCAGGCTCATAAGGGCTCTGCTTTATGAGGACATAATAAATGGTTGAGCAGGTCATCAAGGGAGGGTTTTGTTGGAGAAGCCCTACTTAGGTCTGGCCATGTTACAGTGCAGGGACAGGTTCTCACCAGCAGCCAAACAAGAGGCCAGTGCCATGCTCTTGGACTTCTCAGCCTCCAGAACCATGAACTACGTAAACCTCTTTTTTTTTTTTTTTCTTGTACTGGCCATTGAGCCCAGGAACTCCACACTGAGCTACACTCCCAGTCCCTTTTTAATTAATATTATTTTAAAATCAGGATCTGACTAAGTTTCTAAGCTGCCCAGGTGAGCGCAAATTGCAGTCCTCCTGCCTCAGCCTCCCTGAGTACTGGGATTACAAGCATGCACCACCACACCTTTCCCTATTCTTCATAAATCACTTGGTCTCGAGAATTTTATTATAGCACCGGAAACTAAACTAAGACGCTTTGGGGCATTCTGGTGGTAAGAGGGAGAGTGAAATGTTAAAAGAATTATATAATGGTAATGTGAATAGTAAGTGCCATTATCGTAACTGTCCTTCCCAAAATCCCCCCACTGGGGAACTGCTGAGGTACGGTGACCTAGTTTGCCCAGGAATGGGTTTCCCAAGAAACAGGACTGTCAGTGCTAGAACTAGGAGAGCCCACGCAAGTGGGGATGGGCGGTTGCCCCGAGCCCAGGCTAACACTCACTAAGCTGTGCAAGCACGCGTCCAATGCCTTAATGCCCCTAGAGGTAATATCTTCAGAGATAGTTACATCCAACTCGTACGTTTGTTTTGAAAATAAAATGAAACATATACATTATGCATTAAGCTTGTAATATGGAGCATAACAAATATGAACAAACACTAGGTATTGTGATCTGAATTCTTACCTAATTTAATCTTGTAAGGCAATTTTATTTTAGGACGCAGTAGTTTCCGTCTAAATACGTGGTCCAGTCCAGGCAAAGTGGACATGCCTATAATCTGAGCTACTCCAGAGGCTGGGGCAGAAGGATGGTGAGCTCAAGGAGAGCCTGGACAACTTGCCAAGATCCTGTCACAAAATAAACAACAACAACAGGGGCTGGAGGAATGGCACAGCGGTTAGAGTGCTTGCCTACCAAGCTCGATGCACTGAGTTCAATTCCCTAGCACCACAGAAGTGAGGCATGGGGGCATAGCTCAGTGGTTAGAGCACTTGCCTCTTGCCTCGCGTGCACAAGGCCCTGGGTTTGATTCCCCAACACTACTTAAAGATTAATTGGGTGCGGTGGCACGTACCTGTAATCTCAGTGCTGCAGGATTGCTGTGAGTTCAAGGCCAGCCTAGGCTACATAGTTCAGGACCAGCCTGAGCTGTAGAGCAAGACCCTGTCTCAACAACAACAAAAAAAGACAAAAATCTAAGAACAGAAAAGAGTTGGCTCAGTGCATAGGCCCTGGGTTCAACTCCTAGTACAGAAAAAAAAAATAATTGAGTATGTATTGAACATACACAACCAACATATAATAAGTATTTATGTACTAGTAGGTATTATAATTAATCGAAGGGGCTGGAGGAATGGATCAGCTGTTAAAGCACTTGCTAGTAAGCTCAAGGCCCTGGGTTCAATTCCCCAGCACCACATAAGCAGGAGCTGGTGACACATACCTGTAATCCCAGCACTTTGGAGGCTGAGGCAGGAGGATTGCTATGAGTTTGAGGCCAACGTGGACTGCGGAGCAGGATCGTGTCTCAAAAAAAAAAAAAAAAATCAATGTAGGGATGATTTAAATTTTAAATTATGCAGGGCTGGAGGAATGGCACAGTGGTCAAAGCACTTGCCTTGCAAGCACAAGGCTTTGAGTTCGATTCCCCAGCACCACATAAAGCTGGGCATGGTGATGCGTGCCTGTAATCCCAGAATTCTGGAGACAGAGGCATGCAGATTGTGCAGGATCCAAGACCAGCCTGGACTACACCACTGAGTTCAGGCTACAGAATAAGACCCTGTCCAAAAAAAAGAAGAAGAAAAACAAAGTATAGTATGCAAAAGCATGTTCATATTTTAGAAGCAAGTATTAATGAATAATGGAACTAATCCTCCCTGGGGGGGGGGGGGGGAACGGGACATTGACATACAGCCATCCCTGCTTGTGGCGTGGTGATGGTGGCGGGCGTTACCTGTGATGTGTGGCTCCCAAGGTTGCCCTGGGTATCCACACCCTGCAGCACTGTGGGAAATTCCATTTGCTGATCACACAAGAATTCTTTTTTTTACCACTATTTTTATTAATATACAAATGTAATACATAGTATTTACAATGAATTTGGGTGTTTCGTACATCTGTATCACATCGACTTCACAATCCCTTCACATCTTCTACCCTCCCACCCCCTCCCTGTCCCTTCCCCCGGCTCCGGCTATCACTTCATATGGCTCCAAAGAATGTCTGTGTGCTGGGTTTTCCAAGTCCGAGAAACCATACAGTGTTTAACATGTTAATCTTCCGCGCCTAAGTCATTTCACTCAAGTCACCACTCTACCCCAGCTTCCTATTCCTCTAATGGGTTCACAGTAGTCAAATCTTGATATCTCCTCTCTGAATCCAACCTATCCCTTCATTGGGATAAAAATTCTTTTATGGGTCAGCATGCACCCTTTCTGCTCGTGTTTCACTGGCCAGAGCTCAGTCACTTGGCCACGTTTAAGTGAAAAGAAGTCTGGGTAGCACGTTTAGCTGTGTTCCTGGGGAAAGGAAATGGGTTTTCAGACAGTGCCGCACAACACCATTTTGGAGGGGCCAGGTGGATCCCTTTCTCTAGAAGTATTTCCTAACTCATTAGGACTCGGTTCAACTGCCCTTCTCATCCCCTTTTATAACCTATGTTTAAAGTAGGGTGTAATAATTGTTTACATTCATTCCTGTGTTGCATAGTGTATTAGTTTCCTTTGGCTACTGTAAAAGGTTGCCAGAAACTTAGAATAATTAAAATAATTTATGAGCTGGGCTTTCTGGCACAGATGTGTAACCCTAGAACTCTGGGAGGCTGAGACAGAAGGATTATTATAAGTTCAAACCCAATCTGGGCAATTTAACACCTTTCTTTTTGGTGGAGGTGGTGATGGTATTGGGGATTAATTCTAGAGCCTTCACAATAAGCTACATCTCTGGCCTGTTTTTTGCTTTTGAGACAGAGTCTCACTAAGTCACTAAGTTGCCCAGGTTGGGCGTGAACTTGTAGTCATCTTATCTCTGCCTCCCAAGGCACCGCTGCCTTGGGACTTAATGAGACCCTGTCTCAAAAGCAATCTCCCAAAAATGGGCTGGAGATGTAGCTCAGTGGGAAGGCCCTGTGCTCAAGCCACCACACTGAAAACATAAGTAAAATCAGGGGCTAGAGGAATGGCTCAGTGGTTAGAACACTTAGCAAGTGATAAGTCAAGGGCTAAATACCCAAGTTCCAATCCCCAGAACCACATAAACTGGGTGTGGTGGCGCATGCCTATAATCCCAGCACTTGGGAGGCTGAGACAGGAGGATTGGCATGAGTCCAAGGCCAGCCTGGGCTTCATGGTGAGTTTAGGACCAACCTGGGCTACAGAACGAGACCCTGTCTCCAAAAAAAAGTAAAATCAGTGATGTGGCCAAAGTGGGTGTCACCAGGTCAGAATTAAGGTATCAGCAGGGCTTATTACTGAAGGCTTTAAGGTAGGATCTGTTTCCTCACCTTTTCCAGCTTTTAGAGGCTGCCTACTTCCATTGGCTCACAGCCCTTCCATCTTCCAAGCCAGCAGTAGTATCCCTGTGAGCTCTGCTCCTGTCACTCTTCTCCCTGCTAACCCTTCTGCCTCCCTCTGACAAGAACCCTGTGATCACACGGGCCCACCTGGATAATCCAGGACCACCTTTCTGTAAGATCCTTTACTTAATTACCTCTGCGAAATTCCTTGTGTCCTGTAAAGTTACACATCCACAGTTTACATGGAGCTGACTGTGCTTGCTGCTGTGGCTCTGGAAGCCAATGCCTACCTACACGCACTCTTCAGTTCTTTGCACCTTATGAAGCTGCCACGCCACCCATGCCATCACTCCACATGCTGAAGAGCACGTGTTGACAGGCGAGATGCACCCCAGGGCGTGGGAGGCCTGCCCGGCCGTCTCTCCAAGAGGCCTGGCCTGGCATGTGGCTAGTAGTCTACTCGGACATCTTTCTTATGTCCCCGTATGATGACTTACTAGGGAAGATGCTGGCTTGGTCCTTCATGCTCCAAAGCAAGTTTTTAAAGTGGGTCCAGTGGCACAGGCCTCTTATGCCAGGATTCTAGGAGACTGAGGCAGGAAGGTTGCCAGATTCACCCCAGCCTGGGCAATTTAGCAACCCAGTGAAATCCTGTCTCAAAATCAGCATCAGGGCCAGAGGAATAGCATAGAGGTTAGAACACTTGCCTACCAGGCACCCAGCTGTGTTTGATTCCCTAGCACCAAATAAACTGGGCATGGTGGTGCACGCCTGTAATCCCAGCACTTGGGAGGCTGAGGCAGGATTGCTGTGTGTTCAAAGACTACATAGTGAGGGTGACATAGTGAGTTCAGGACCAGCCTGGACTACAGAAAAAGACCCTGACTCAAAAAAAAAAAAGTACCATCATCATGCTCAACTATAATTTGCCCTTTTATTCTGGCAGTCTTTATTGAGACAGGGTCTCATCTTGTAGCTCAGGTTGGTCCTGAACTCACTATCTAGCCCAGGCTGCCCCTGGACTCACAGCAATCCCCCTGGCTCAGCCTCCTGAGTGCTGGGGTTTCAGACACCTGACCACCACACCTGGATTCATGTGGTGCTGGGAATAGAGCTTAGGGCCTTGTGTTTGTAAGGCAAGCACTTTGACTGCTGTGAGCCATTCTTCCAGCTTTTTGAGACAGGGCTTCTCTCCATAGCCTAGGCTGGTTTTTGGAGGAGGTGTGTATGTCACCATGCCTGGCTTATGTGATGCTGGGGAGTTGAACTCAGGGCCTTGCGCTTGGAAGGCAGATGCTTTAACTGCCCTGCCATTCCTCCAAGCCTTTTTGAATGTGAACATCCTTAAAGGTGTTTCTGCTTCCTAGAGTCTAATTCAACTCCAGTACCACCCTCAGGGACTACGTAATGAATCTTCTGGAATACAGTATCTCTCATCTTACAGATTAGGAACCAGGCACACAGGAAGACGCACCGACACCCTTCTGGTAGGGTTCCAAGCCCACATTACTCTACCTGGTGTCTCTGAGTCCAAAATATTTGAAACGAGGCCCACGCGGCAGACATCTCCTCGGGGAGGTACTGGATGCAGTCTTGAAGGCAGAACCCCCGCGTGCCGTGTTGCTCCCGTGTCTCTGAATGCTCTCAGTGTCTCTTTCCAGGCAGGCAGCCAGTACGCCAGGCACACAGCTCTCATCACTTTCTTTCTGATACCTTCTCATTACTTTTAATTGCATCGGGGCCTCTTTGGCATCTTGTATTTTGCTTCCTAATCCGGGGCACTTCTCTGCCTCCCCCCTGGTTGGGCACGGCACTTTCCTCCAGAGAAATCCCCCAGAAAATGGAGCGGGTCTCCAGCAGTACATTCATCTCGGTAATGAACAGTGTAACACCCGCCTACGCATATTTACATAGCAATCTGCACACAAAAGCAACATTACAAAAGATTTTTTTTTTTTTAAAGAAAGCCATCTCAATGCTCCATTTCCTATAGTGGTAAGGATACTACTGGAATTGCCCTGACAGGAAGACAAAACAACTTCCAGGGATGCTGGGTGAGGGACAATAGCTCCACCAAACCCATTAATGTTTAAAGTCAATGGAGCATAAAACTGCTTTTCTCTACTTACAGCCAGGCATCATCTTACGGAGAGGAGGGGGGGAAATTACCATCTTAACTCCACTGAAATCTGTAAGTCCTCCCCTAATTTTCATTCCTCTTGAAATTTTCCTGTAAGTACCATCCGCGTGAAAATGAGACTCTCTCTCCCCCCTCGCAGGAACGGCTCCCAATCCTCATCACTGGAGTGTGTGCCTGCCAGGAGAGGTTCCATCACCCAAACCTGCCAAACTCGTTGTGGTGACACACTCAGGGAGTGGCAGGCCCTGGGCTGCCTTCTGGAAGGCCCTGAACAATGCCAGGTAGGGTGGACAGGAGGCAGAAGTGATGAAGGGCCTACGTGCAAGGAAATAATGCCCTCGGGGTATCCTGTACTAGGTGGGCTGCAGAGGCGACCTCTGTCATCAGGGCATTAGCTGTTTCCCTGGGCAGCGCTGGAAGCCAGCCATGCCTCTATTAGTACGCCACTGGACCTAATCCCATGGTACATTTGTGTAATGCCTGACAGAGCCTGTTCCCATCATCTCATTTGATCCTGAAAACAATCCTCACAAGGAGGCCGGGCAGGGATTATTTTTTCCATTTTACAAGTGAAAACACTTGTAAAGTGATTTGCCAGGAGTCCCACACCCAGCATGTAGCAGGAAGAAGGCCTGAGTCTAGGGCTGTGTGCAACCTGTTCAGAGTTCTTTTGACTTCACACAAGAGAGGGATGAAAATATTCCCAGCCCCACACAGTCGTCACAGCCACTAGCTTAACCAACAACTGGCAACTCACAAGAGAGGTCTGCATACACTACGCACACATCTCTGTTATAGGTAGGAAATACAGCCTTGGCTGGCAAGCTCTCTGAAAAAAAGAAATTAATTTCATCTCATCTCCTCGTACCAAAGACTAAAATTAATCCCAGATGTATTTGAAAAAATAATCAAGGCATTAGAAAAACCTAAGGAAAATAGAACTGAATATTTAATAACTTTCTAGAGGGAAGGAGACTCTAAATTTAGCATACTGTTCGAAGTCTTGAAGGGATTTTACAGATCTCGCTGCACCAAATTTTGTTACCTTTTACTGAGAGGAATAAAGTAAGGTGTGAGCCAGCTGGGTGGTGGAGACCTGTCATCCCAGCACTCTGAGAGGCTGAGGCAGGAGGATCATAAGTTTGGGCCTGCCTGGGAAACTTCATTATTTAATGAAACTGTGTCTCAAAAATATAAAATAAAAGGGCCTGGGAAGGTGGCTCAGTGAGAAGGCCCTGAGTTCAGCCTCCTGGACAGAAAAGGAGAGTACAATTGTATAGGGCTGGAGTAAAAGCACAGCAGTTAAAGCATCTGCCTAGCAAGAGCAAGGACCTGAGTTCGTTCCCTAGCACCCCATAATCCCAGCACTTGGGAGGCTGAGGCAGGAGAACTGCCAAGTTCAAGGTCAGCTAGGGCTCCATAGTGAGTTCAGGACCAGCCTGGGCTACAAAGCAAGACCTTGTCTTAAAAATAAAGAAAAAGGAAAACTATAATTGTATAGAGGAAAAAACAACAAAAATACCAAAGAAATACTTGTAGCAAAATACGAAAGAAGGGCAGAAGGAATGGTTCAGCAGTTAAAGCATTTGCTTAGCAAGTTTGATTCCCCAGCACCACATAAGCAGGGCGTGGTGGCGCAGGCCTGTAAGGAGGATTGCTGTGAGTCCAAGGCCAGCGTGGGCTCCATAGTGAGTTCAGGACCAGCCTGGGCTATATAGAGTGAGACCCTGTCTCAGAAACAACAACAAAAATATGAGAGAAAGAAAAAGGCTAACGTCTGGCACACAGAGGAATTACGTAAATGCATAGAGGGAAAAACATCACAAAAAAACCAGAAAAAAAGCTTATTAGGAAAGGGTCAGTTTACAAACAAATAGAAAGTACTGCTGGTTACCAAACTGCTCTAACTAAAGTCAAAAAATATCAATTTTGCCTATAAAATTTAAGAAAAATTTCCAGTAGTACTCAAGTTCCAGTGAAGGTGCAAGGAATGATGTATGTCCACGTATTAACGACAGCAAAATACATTCACCTAATTCTTGGGAAGTGTATTTATCAAAAACCTAAAAATAGGGCTGGAGGCCCAGCTCAACGGTTCAGGTGCAGAGTTCGATTCGCTAGTACCACACACATCTGAAGTCCCAGCGTTCCCAGGAGGACGGCTGCGTGTTCTAGGCCAGCCTGGGCTACACTGCGAGACCCTGCCTCAAAAACAAAAAACCTGGAAATATCTATATCCTTTGACCTAAAATTCCATTTCTGGGACCATGCTCCAGGGAAGAATCATACATTTTTTTTTTTAAGTTTTACGGACAAAAATGTTAGTCACACGCTTATTTCCAGCGGAGAAATTAGACAAACGTGAAAGGAATTTAAACAATTGCAGAGACTTAATGGAAATTTACGTGACCATTAAAATATTTTCAAATGCACGCCATAACATGAAAAGCGTTTATGATGTAATCCGAAGTAAAAAGTGCACAACACTGCATGCTTGGCTGTTTATCTAAATGTATTTTTTATAGACAAAAAAAGCTAGAGGAAAAATCCAAGGAAAATTATTTTAATCATGTTCGAGTCCTCTGGCTATAAGAAATGTTTCCAACCCCTATATTTCCATTCGAACCTTAAAAAAACAAAGCTAACTCCGGAGTCGGCGGCGGTGCTTTTCATTCTTCCGAAGCGCCAAGGGCCTCAAAAACCGGGAGGGGGAGGCGTCAGGGACCCCCGCCCGCGACGCACGCAGCCGCCTCCGAAGCGCCCCTCCCCACCCGATCCCGGTCCGCCTGCCCTGCCCCCACCTCGGCGAGCCGGGCTGCGGAGGGCGGCCGCCCCTCCCCCCGCGCGGAGCCGTTGACTGCGGGTGCGCGGCGAGCCGCCGGGCGGGCCGGGCGTTGGTGACACGTGGGGAGGGAGCTGGCGCCGGGGTTGGGTGTGTGGGGGTGGGTGTGTCCGGGAGTGGGAGAGACCAAGGCCGGCCGCCTCCGAGGGAGTTTTGTCTTCTCGTACTGCAAGTGCGGCGAGAACAGGAGCAGAGTTGCGCCGCACCAGGGATTATACCATAGTCGGGTAACAGGTACAACACCGGATCAGGCGGGGCGATGGCCTTGCGCAGCCCGCGCCACCCCGGCACCGGCACCTCTGTGCGAGTTTTCCCCCGGCCCGGCGCGGTGGAAGGGCCCGCGCGACGTCACCCATTGTTTACAAATCAACCAGAGCCGGCAGGATTCCGGCTCCCGCGGCTGCAGGCGCGCGGCGCGAGTGCCTGCCGGCGCCGGTCCGCGTCCCCAGCCCCGGCTTCGGTCTCCGTCTCGGCCTCGGCCTCGGCCTGCGCCTGCCTCTGTGGAGGCTCGCCGACCCCGCGGGCACCTGAGCCGCCAGCGACGCCCGCAGACCCCCGGGTGCCCGGGCGGGGGGCCATGCCGTGCCGGAGGGAGGAGGCAGAGGAAGCCGGCGAGGAGGCGGAGGGGGAGGAGGAGGAGGAGGACAGCTTCCTTCTGCTGGAGCAGTCGGTGACGCTGGGCGGCTCGGGCGAGGTGGACCGCCTGGTGGCCCAGATCGGCGAGACGCTGCAGCTGGACGCGGCTCACGACGGCCCGGCCTCCCCGTGCGCGCCCGCGAGGCCGGCGGCGCTGTCGGCGGACAAGGCCCGGCCCCCGGCGGTGCCGCGGCTACCGCCGCCCGCGCCGGCCGAGGCCGGGGACCCGGCGCCCCCGGGGGCCCTGCGCTGCGCCCTCGGGGACCGCGGGCGGCTTCGGGGCCGGGCTGCACCCTACTGCGTGGCGGAGCTCGCCGCGGGTCCCAGCGCCCTGCCCGGGCCGTGTCGGCGAGGGTGGCTCCGGGGCGCTGTTGCCTCTCGGCGCGTGCAGCAGCGACGATGGACCCAAGCCGGGCCACGCGCGGGGGATGACGACCCGCACCGGCTCCTACAGCAGCTGGTGCTCTCCGGGAACCTCATCAAGGAGGCCGTGCGGAGGCTTCAGCGAGCCGTAGCCGCGGTTGCAGCCACCAGCCCCACAGGCGCCTCTGTGCCCGGGAGCGGCCACGGCGGACCGGATCCCGTCCCTCTGCAGACCTCTGGGGCCCTGCTCTGACCTGGCCCCCCTGGAGGAAGCAGAGGACGCTGCCGTGTTGACCCAGCAGCGTCCTGTTCCCATCAGACTTGAGCTGAAGCTGCTATATTATACATCCGGGGAGCGACAGCATAGGCCACGGGCCGGCGCTTTTGGAGGGAACTCAAGCCGGGAAGTTACTCGCCCCGGCAAGGTTGTTAGGGAAAACTTTGAAAGTTTGGAGAAATGCACTGTCAAAGGCACTTCCGTGTCACGTGAGAATTTGCTCGGCCCCCCGGGGCCGCCCTGGGGGGGCGGGGGGAAACTGGGGGAACTATGGCAGCTACTTGTGTGGACTTGCACCTGATTGAGCCCTTGGGGGGTCATTGTGTGCTTGTGTTGCTTAAAGATAGGGCTCAGAGTGGCTGGAATCGCAAGGACTTTGCAACAATACTTGAAAACTAAAGAGACGCGTACATTTTGTTGTTATTTTTCGGTGGAAGAGCCTTCTGAAAATGGTGCTACAATTACTGTGCAAAGAAACTTTGGGTAAAAGAAGACCGTCAAAGCCTGGCTATAGGTGGGTTGCCGTAGCCTCCTTTTCCCCTTTAATCCGCCGCTGGTGGAGGTGAGCGACGCCAACTCCAGCCCGAACTTGAAGGGAGATGGAACACCTCCAAGGTGGGGAAAGTTGAATTTGAATGTGAACTTTTAAATGACTTGACCTTGCCACCTTAGTTGAAGGTCACGTTTGTAGTAAGTGGGAAGCTGTGGGGTTCCTGGAAGAACTAACTCACCGTTGGTGTCTCGTCTTTCTCTTGCTCCAAGAAGAGACCTTGTCTGTTTTGCCACCGCTTGGAGTCTCCCGAGGACACCGGGCAGAGAGACGTGTGGGGGAGCTATTTGCTTTTTCTGTGCTTTTCTCTTTCCAGAACTCCTCCTCCTGCTCAGCCACTCTTGGCCATGACACCATCTTTCTCAGAAACGGTCATAAACAATCTCCTGTCCTCCCAGTTGGCTTTTCTTATTTCTGGTGTCTGTAGGGTTGGATGAGAGCCCTGGACGCTGTTCTGTTCTTTCTGGGCCTCTGGGTCCTCACTCCTAACAGTTTATTTCCTTTTGCGCACGCCAGCTCTTCTGAGTGACTGAAACCCTTTATAAAAATGTGATTCTCCAGGAGGAGAGACTGCTGGGTTTACCCTTGTGAAACTTGATGATGGCGCTTTAGCAAGGTGCCACCCCTAAACTTTTAAGGTAGCTAAACCAATTTTTAAAAAAGATTCAATGGCTTGTTCATCCTCCAGATGTAGCTATTGACGTACACTTCGCAACGGAGTGTCTGAAATTGTGGTGGTCCTGATTTATAGGATTTTGTAATTAAAATGGTTTGCTGAATAAATTTGGAATTTTGTTTTAGAACATGGTTTGGCTTTTTGGTGGAAGGGGGGGGGGAGGGAAAGAAGCAGGTAGGGCATACCCATAACAATGAAACCTGCACTTGAGAGTGTGTAGGGAGACCTGGCCAGTGGCGGGCCAGTACTGCTCAGCATGGAGTCCAGAGCGCTTCAGTACTTGAATACCCCTGGGTTGGTAGTTCCACACAATCAGAAAATTAAGTCCAGGTTTTTAGAAGCTGATAGGTAGGCTGCTACTTGCTTTGTGGGAAGAATGTATTCCAGAAGCACTTTCTGAGCTGAGGAACAGAAAGGCATGAGATCTGGAAGGCGGTGGTCTTTCATCTGAATTTCTTCCAGTGAAGTGTGAGGAGGACGGGGAGAGCCAACGTGTTTACTTATTTGAGGCTGACCCAGTGAGCTCTACCCTAGAGGAAAAGGGGGATTTTACAGTGATTTACTTGGTAATTATAAAATGGCTTGGTTTGACCATGGAGGCACTAGATTTAACCTCATGGGCGTACCCTTGTTCTACTCCCCAAACCCCCTAGTCCCAGGGTATGGACACCTGGTGAGCCCCTGCGTGCTCCCTGCTTTGCCCTTCACCAGAAAGCATTTCTGATAGAGACTGGCCCTGCTAAACATCTCCCCAGGCATCCCTCCTTTAGCACCCTTCTCCAAGTGCACCTGAGCTAGTTAGCGCCCAGTAACTCTGGCCTGAGTTGCCAATGGACAGCGTTTGTTTGTTTGTTTCTTTTTTTTTTTTTTTTGAAGCAGGGTCTCCGAAGTCCACGCAGGTCCTGAACCCATGTAGCCCAGGCTGGCCTTGAATACAACAATCCTACCTCAGCCTCCCAAATGCTGGGATTACAGGTATGTGGCACCAGGCGTAGCTTATGTGGTGCTGGGGAATCAAAACTCAGGGTCCAGCACTTAGTAGTAAGAGCAAACTGCTGTGCTGTTCTTCCGGCCCTTGCCAGCTCTTTCAATGGGCAAGTCACTACTCTGAGCTTTCTTCTTTCTCATGAAACAGTGATACTTGAGCTACTTGGAAGAGTTAAATGAGGACTTACCTAAAATACAACTGCTACTTCTTGCTACCACCACATGGCTTTATGTGCCATATGGTAGGTACAGTATTTCCATTTCACAGATGAGAACAGTGAGGCCTAGGAAGTAAAGTGATTTGCTTACAGTTGTCAATCCTGGGATGGAGTTTGAACTTAGGCAGTCTCGCTGTAGGATCATCTTCTGTCTTTCAGGTCTTTCTGTCATATTAGTGCAACATACAAGAGACTTCCTTAACATAATTTTCCTACCTCCTCCCCGCATTCTTTTCCCCACTGCTGGGATTAGCGCCAGGGCATTTACATTGAACTGTTATTTCCACCTCCTTTAAATTTTTATTTTCTGTTTTTGTTTTTTGTTTTGAGGCAGGGTCTCACTCTGTAGTCTAGGTCAGTCCTGACCTGACTATGTAGCCCAGGCTGGCTTGAACACAACGGCAGTCCCTCCTCAGCCTCCCAAGTGCTAGGATTCTAGGCATGCCCCACTACACCTGGCTTATGTGGTGCTGGGAACTTGAACCCAGGGCCTTTTGCTTGCTGGGCAAGTGCTTTAGCCATTGAGCTATTTCTCCAGCCCTTCTTCTTCTTCTTTTTTATTTCAAGACAGGATCTCATGAAGTTGCCCAGGCTGAATTTGGAATCCTATGTTAGCCTCCCAGAGTGGGACTACAAGCCTGTGCCACCAAGCCTAGCTTCCCTTGTTTGATTTATTGGAGTTCCAGAGAACATCCTTTACTAATACTTAACTGAATAGCATACCTATTTTATTTTCCTTGTGTATCAGCCGTGTGCATACAAGGTGCTGGGGATCCAGCATGTGGAAAGGTTTGAGACATCCTCGTACAACTTGCAGAAGGCTGGGGACTGAGAACTTTATGTGAGGGAATAGGAGTTGTGCAAGAGGGGCACAGAGCTAGGCCTGGTGGTGCAGGCCTGTAATCCTAGCATTCTAGGAGGTTAAAACAGGAGGATCATAAGTTTAAGCCCAACTTGAGCAACTCAATGCCTCAATGCCAAGGTCCTGGGTTAAATCTCTAGTATAAAAAAAAAGTAATAGATGGCATATGGCTACTTCCTTGAAACTCAGGTTCTCTGTATGATGAAAGGTCTCACCCAGTGCAGGTATTTTGGATGATCTATAGCCTGGCCAGAACTGAACTTAGGAATAAAATGAGAATGGTACCTGTAGCCAAGGAAAGATCCAGACCCAAGAAGCTAGGGATAGGGTAAAAGGATCTGAGCTGTGGCATGGGCAGGCATTTAGGAAGCACCTATTCCAAGATACTAGAAATTAGTGGTAGGGCAGGATCTGAACTCAAGATTCCTTTTTTTTTTTTTTTTTTTGGTGGGGGTGGTGGTGGTGGGGGACTCTCACTGTGCAGTCCAGGCTGTTATTCTCACAGTGTAGTCCAAGCTAGCCTCAAACTCAGCAGTCCTGCCTCAGCCTCCTGAATGCTGGGATTACAGGCCTTTGCTACTACATCTGGTTTATGTGGTGCTGGGAAATTGAGCTCAGGGCCTTATGCTTGCTGGGTAAATACTTTAACTGCTGTGCTATTCCTCCGGCTCTCAAGATTCTTTAGACGATCTTGTCTGCTATCTGAATTTATACTTTTTTTTTTTTTTTGAGATAAGGTTTTGCTCTGTAGCCCAGGCTGGTCCTTAACTCACTGATGTAGCAGAGGCTGTGCCACCACACCTTGCTTATGTGGTGCTGGGGAATTGAACTCAGGGCCTGCACTTGCAAGGCAAGTGCTTAAACCACTGCCATTCCTCCAGCTCCTGAATTTATACTCTTGGGGTAGAGGAGTGAGGATGAAGCATTTTTGTCTGATGGTATCATTTCCCTGTATTGGGAACACACGTGGCTCCAGTAGTTTTTTTCCCGGCTGGTCTCAAACTCATAGCATTCCCCCTGCATCAGCCTCCTCCTGAGTGCTAGGGTTTCAGACATATATCACTGTGGCTGGTTTATGTGGTACTAGGGACTCAAACTCAGGGCCTTGCACTAGCTAGGCAGTCATTTGCCCTGACTGCTGTACTATTTCTCCAACCGGCTCTAGTAGTTTCTAAGGAAGTTCCAGAAATAGATTTGCGAGTCTGGTCCTCTACCTATGACAGGAGGGAAGTGAATGAGAAAAACATTGTCTGCTCTTGTGCTGCTTACAGACCCAGCCCCAAGCACGGCTCCAGTCATCTATCAGTTCCTCAGCTTGAAACCACAAGCAGATCTCTACACGCTGCAGAGTCACATAGTAATGTTCCTGCCAACTTGGATGCAAAAGTTCTTTTGGCCCTTCAGAACTTATTTGGAGGTTCTAGCAGGGGAGTGCAGCTGTCCTTATACCATTGACCACAGAACAGTCTTCCTCTGATCCCACAGTGAAGAAGGGGTCATCCTCTTCAAGGAATCATGCAGCTTCAGGAGGGATGCACACGGCGTCATGAAGGAGGAAGGGAACACCTGCCTAACCTGCCAGATCAGCCACATCAACCCTGGAGATCAACAGGGTGATGTAGCCAAATTTCCCTCACTCCAAAAAATCCTCTTGGATGGTCTTGGGCTTGGAGTCCACAGGGTTGATGTCCCTGAACTGAAGATCATTCACCTTTCTCTCTCTCTCTTTCTTTCTCTCTCTCTCTTTTTTTGTGGTATTGGGGATCAAGCCCAGGGTCCTTATGCTGAGCTACATCCCCTAGTCCATTTTTTATTTTTGATTTTGAGACAAAGCCTCTCTAAGTCACTATGTTGCCTAGTCTAGGTTTGAACCTGAATCATCCTGTCTCAGCCTCCTAGAATACTAGGATTACAGGCTGGGGCCACCACCCAGCTTTAGCTTGTCTCACAATATTCAACCACTGCCCAGACTATGCCTCCCAGATAGTGTGTATTTCACTAGGCCAACAAAGGATGGTTGGTCCTTCAGGTCGATGTATTTCTTGAGGAGGTCATTGGAAGATCTCATGAATTTCAAACTAACGAGGCAAAGTCCTTTCTGCCCGCTGGACTCAATAGGGCTTGATGATGATGAAAGTGCACTGATTGGTGGCTGCGGTCCTCTGCAGCTGCTTGGCCTTCAACTCACATTTCCTCCCTCATACTCCCAGTGCCTGCTACTGATCCAGCCATTTGCAAAGGCTGTGGAGTACCTGGGCCTGGGCAAGTACTCCATTTCTGTGGTATTGCAGCTGGGGATAGCCTATGTCTAGTGCTCAGCCTGGGAATGACTTTGGCAAGGATATTCCTTACTCCCTGGAATGAATGGAACTGGCATTGAACTGGGGTATGGGCAAGGACAGAGGTGACACAACTCCATCACCTAATAGGGTTGGTGCCTAGGTTCCCCTAATAACATTCTGCAACTGTCAACCACAGCAGGACCACAGCAATAGGGAAGTGGCAAGGAGAAGCTGGGGGGGGGGTGGTTACGTGTGGTGTGTGTTGGGTGGGATTGGTGGAGGGAGTTGGTTAAAATACTCGTGTGGCTGGGAGCAAAGCTAAGTGAGGAGAGCATTTGTGTAGGGAGCATGAGGCCCTAGGTTCCAACCCTCAGCACCACATACTAGCTGGGCATGGTTGCAAATGCCTGGGATCCCAGCACTTGGGAGGCTGAGGCAGGACTGCTTTGAGTTTGAGGCCAGCCTGGGCTACCGTAGTCAGTTCAGGACCAGCCTGGACTACAGTGAGATCATGTCTCAAAAATAAATGGGAAATTATAGGGACAGTAGCCTGTTGTAAAGGACTAGGAGTGGAAGCAAGATCAGGGCTGATGGTAAAGATTTGGCAGATAAAATTATGAGGGCTGGTTAGAGCCTGGAAGAGGCTGGCAGGTGGGCAACAATAACACTGGCTAATGGGCTTAGTGTGTACCATGTGGCAGTCTCTTAACTCGTGCTAGGTCCAGTGTGTCTTCTGCTCTGGGAGGCTGAGGCAGGAGGATTGCAAGTTCAAACCCAGCCTGGGCAACTTAGCAAGTTAGCGAGACCCTGTCTCAAAATTAAAACTGAAAGATGGAGTGGGGAAGCAGCTCAGTGCAAAATTCAGTCTTCAAGACCACAACAAACCACAGCAATGGCTCATTAGATCTTGGGATGAAGAGAATATGCAGCGGAGCAGACAGAAAGTAAGGGTGACGCTGGAGGAATGGCACAGCGGTTAAGGCGTTTGCTTTGCAAGCACAGGCCCTGAGTTCCATTCCCCAGCACCACATAAACTGAGCATGGTGGTGCATGCCTGTGATCCCAGCACTCGGGAGGCTGAGGCCGGGTGATTGTCCTGAGTCCAACGCCAGCCTGGGCTATCACAGTGAGTTCAGAACCAGTCTGGGCTATAGAATGAGACCCTGTCTCAAAAAAAAAAAAAAAGAAAGAAAGAAAGAAAGAAAATTAGAACTAAGAGAAGCTGTACGTGAACTGTAGTGGTTGTGAGAGGTGTGTATGCCTCACATGTGCAGGTGTGTACAAACATGCACACATACAGAAAGCTATATGTGTGTCTGAGTATTCCCTGGGGTCAGACCCAGGGCTTATGGATTAGATCTTGCTCAATGACTTTCATTGTCTATTTTGAACTCTGAATTCAACTTCTTTTATCAGCACCATTAACTTTTTGAACATCTGCACTGAGTTTCTCTCATCCTCAGTCTAGCTAATGAAAAGTATTAAATAGGGCCCATCTGTGGAAAGGGGCTTGTGACTTCAGTGTTGGGGGAAGATTTTCACGGGAAGCCAGGAAACCATTTTTTGCCAACATTAGGCTAGAGCATCCAACTTAGACATTTAAAACAAGCAGGCAAAGGGCTGGGCAAAGGTAACAAGATGATTACCTGCTTGTCCTTTTTTTAACCCACCCAGATCAATAAGTCAAATAAACTGCCTGAACAACCTATCTATTGGGGGTTGTGAATTTTACCTCCGGAGTCAGTTAACAGTTGATAAGGGAAGGCAGTTACCAAAGTCCTTAGTATCAGTTTTAGTTTTCATTCTATTGTAGCATCAGCTGCAGAGAATTCATTCACAGGAAACCAACAGAAACATACACAGCCACCTATGACAGTATGGGTTATGTAAGGTTGCTTCAGTTGCTAATTTGTTAGGTCCCAGGCCTCCGTGGGGCAGGGCAGTTGAGCTACAGGGTTCCATCATGTGGGACATACACACCCAAACCTCAACCTCCCGGCCTTTCTCTTCAAACTTTCCTGGTTTGTGGACTCCGTTCCTCCCCACTTCCTACTTCTTCCAGGAGCCTGGTCCTTCATAGCATCTTCCCTTTAATTTTTCATGTCTCTCTCCATCTGTATTGGGACAAAGGTCTCTCCTGGCTGGGTAAATCCTGCTACCTTGTCTTTCCACCTTTTATTTAGCAGTGTTGAGAATTGAACTCAGGGCCTCATACATGCTGGGCAAGTTCCCCACCACTGAGCAATATTAACTGTGTGTGTGTGTGTGTGTGTGTGTGTCTGTATGTGTGTGTTTGGTATGTATGTGATGCTGGAGGTTGAGTCCAGGGCCTTCCCACCAAGCTACATCCCCAACCCATTTTTATTTTTTATTCAGACAGGATCTTACTAAGTCACTAAACTGCAAGATTTAAACTTACACTCTTTCTGCCTCAGCCTCCTAGAGAGCTGGCATTATAGGCCTGGGCTGCCAGGCCCAGACCTTTTTATTATTTGGTGGTGCTGGGGATTGAACCCAGGGCAAGTATTCTACCAGTGACCTACATCCCCAGCCCTGTTTTTTCATTTTTAGCAGCTTTTCCTCCTTTCCCACATCCTCTAGACTTCTCTACTCCTCAACTCATCCTCATCGTCTCTGTCCCGAGCACCTCACTGCCTTTGCTTCCACCACTCTGTTGAAACTGCTACATTTGTTTGCTCTGCAAATATTTCCTCAATGCCAGTACTCAGGCATCCTTCCTGAATGCAGTTATGTTTCAGACGGTATCTTAAGTATTTTTACTAGCATTAGCTCAACTAGTCCTCAAGACAATCCTATGAAATAGGAACTTCTATTACTATGAGCCTTTGCAGCGAGGACCCTGAGGTAAGGAAGGTGAAGAAACCTGCCCAGGGTCACCGGAAGGAGTGTTAGAGGAAGGAGCCAGGCACATGTTTGTATGGTTCCATGGTATTGTACTGAAGCCTGTGAGTTTTCTTTTCGAAATGTCCCTCTTGCTCTGTCTTCCCAAGGTCTTTATCGCCTACTGCCTGGATGCTGTCAGCATGCAGGCACAGGTCTGCCTGCCCGTAAATGTGCCTCCCCAGCCCCAGCCTGTTCCTTAACACCATGTGGTCTCACAATCTACCTAAAACATCCTCCTCATTTTGTCATTCCTCTGCCATCAAAAAATACATATAATCTCTTTGGGAAGAAGACATGCACACGTGAACCCTGAGATAACTCCATAATGACAATAAAAAAGAGAACAAAATGAGCCCAAAGGTCACTTCCTAGAAAGGGATAGGTTTTCTCATAGGACATGGAGCCCTGGAGAGTGGTGGCCCTAGGCTGCCCTCCCCGCACACCCTGCCCTTTGTGATATTCCTGCAGCCGCTGCTGCCCAAGTGCCAACCCTGAGAAAGACTCCAAGTAGTGGCCTTAATGCAACAGCCTGCAGGAACAATGCTTTGTTTCGTTATGTTGTTTCCTTCCTGTATAATGGCTGTATTCCCCCCAATTCTTTCAGGTAGGCTCTACACTCATCCCATTTTGCAGATGAGTTAAAAGAGGTTGCTGAGCTTGTGGATCCTGACCTAAATGGCACAGCTGGCAACGAGCGCTGAGTGCAGAGCCCAGGCTTGCTTCACACATCTGCTAGGAAACACTGCTATGGGCAGGCCATTCATTCTCCCTCAAGTTATGGATGAAAACACCGAATGGGAGTTTTTCTCCTTTTCACGGTGTTCAATGGAGTGCCCCTCGAGTGGAAAGCTCTCTGGTCTTCCATCTATAGATGAGGCGGTAGCCCCAGATTGCTGCAGCCTGAGCTCTCTCGGGGCTGACATTCTGTGATTACTGAGCATGGGTGGAAGAGGGGGGAGCTAATTGAGTGAGTTAGTAATTTGGTTGCCAAGGCAACACTTTCCTGATTGGAAGGAAGGGATCACAGGGTTCAACACAGACTTTGTTGGATAGGAAAGTGGCAACTGATCTTTGGTCCATGTTTCTGCTTTTGAGCTGGAAAAAGAAGAGGGGGAAAAAAGGATAAAAAAATGAATCCAAATATTATAAAATACATGTGTATTTTTAAAATAAAATCTTGGGATGGTAGACTTTAGTCCTCGGCAAGGTGTGACATTGTTTTGTTCAAGTCACCTGTTATTAGCTAATTGATTTTTTTCTGTTTTTATTTTTTCCATTTGGCTTGTAGCTTTGATCTTTTATCTCATCTAGGCCATTTTCCACAAAATGAAGGCCAGCTGTTTTTATTTTCTAAGAAAATAGTTAAAATACATGGGCATTCCCTAGATCAGTCTAGACACCTGGGGCAGAGTTTTTCCGAACCACCAATTTGGGCAACTACAAGGGTGTCGTTCACATTGTGTTGTGTGTGAACAGTGTGTTTGTGCAGTGAACAGTGTTAGACCCGGTGGTACTGGACTGTTGGGAAAACGCTTGAACAGGGAATCCATAGACCCAAGTCCTAAACTCTGTCATACTGCTTGCTTCCAAAACATCTGGTCAGTCACTTTTGTCCTGCATACTTCCCTGGCCTATTTTTCTACCTATAAAATGGTTCAAGGTGGGCATGGTGGTGCATGTCTACAATCCTGGCACTGTTGGAGGTCGAGGCAGGATTTCTAGTTAGAGCCCAGTCTGGGCAACTTAGTGACTTAGCAGGAGCCTGTCTCAAACACAAAATGGGGTTGAAAATGTTGTTCAGTGCAAAGGCTCTGGGTTCAATCCTCAGCACAAAAAAACTCTGATAACTTTAACAGATAATTTATGTAAATCCTGATTTATTCCAAAGAAAGGATTTTTGGAAATGATTGGTAAAACTTGCCAGGAATGTTTTTGTTCTGCTTTGTCTTTTGAGACAGGATCTTGTTCTGTAGTCCAGAACTGGTCCTGAACTCACAGTGGAGGCCAGGCTGGCCTTGGACTCACGGCAGTCCTCCTCCTTCAGCCACCCTGTACTGGAATTACAGGTGTGTGCCACCATCTCTATTTTATGTAGTACTGGGGAATCGAACTGGGTACTAAACGCTTGACTTAGAAGCATTTGCTAGGCAAGCACTTTAACCACTGAGCCACTCCTCCAGCCCCTATTTACTTATTTGTTTTTGAGACAAGGTCTTGTTCTGTACTCTAGGCTGGCCCTGAGCTTAATACACAGCCCAGGTTAGCCTTGGACTCAAGGCAATCTTCCTGCCTCAGCCTCCAGAGTGCTGAGATTACAGCCGTGTGCCACCCCACCTGGCTTTATGTGGTGCTGGGGAATCAAACTCAGGGCCTTGTGCTTGGTAAGCAAGCACTTTAACCACTGTGTCATTCCTCCAGCCCCCATCTCCTTTATTTTTAAGCCACAGTCCCACTAAATTGCCCAGGTAGGATTCAAGCTTGTATCGTTCTGCCTCACCCTTTCAGAGTGCTGGGAATACAGATCTGCACTACTATGCTTGCTCAGTTTTCCTTTTTCTAAAAAAGGATGGTACTATGTTGGTACTATGTGAGCTCTAAGGTTGAATAGTCTGGCCTTAGCTACTTATTTATTGAAACAGGGTCTTGCTCTGTAGCCCAGGCTGGTCCTGAACTCACTATGGAGCCCAGGCTGGCCTTAGACTCAGGGCAATCCTCCTGCCTCAGCCTACCGAGTGCTGGGATTATAGGCGTGCACCACTATGCCCAGTTTATGTGGTGCTGGGGAATTGAACCTAGCCTAGCTTTGTCCCTCAGAGACTCCGAACAGACTGAAGTGACAGCACTGGAAGTATTGAGACGATGGAGTGTTTTCTCTGCCGGGACAGAATGGTAGTAAATGTGCCATGGGTGAGGAGAAGTCCTTTAAACCGGCCACCCTTCCCACAACCAGGCTTGCATGGTGAGCAGCCCCCTGGCCAAGTGTCCACTTAATGGCCAGAGAAGAGAGGAAAAAAAGTGATGGCCTCCCTGTCTGCAGCAGCTGGCAGACCTGACACTCTCTGCTAACAGTCAGAGGCATTCAGAACCCACAGCCATCCCCGACTAGTAATCCACAAGGCTCTGAGGTTTTGGTGAATGGGCTCAGTCCAAAACCTGACCTCACTTTCATTTAATTTCATGCCAGCACCGATACACACCCAGATGCCCAGACCTCGTCTAACTAGTGAGCGGCTCAGACACAAAGGCGCTTTAATTACCATCCGCAAGCCAGGCTGACGGGGATTTCAAGTGTTTTCATGTTTATGGAGATGAGAGAAATGTGCTCCGTACATCTTTCCCACCGGTGACAAGGATAAAACAAACAAAACCCAACACATTTATTCGAAACAGGTAATTTCAGTTAAGTTAAAATCCTATAATCAGGACAGCCACAATTCCGGACTCCGCTGCGAAGTACAGGTATGTCAACAGCCACATCTGGATGCTGAACAAGCCACTGGACTCTACGAAACTAAACAACAAAGCGGCCTTGGCGCCTCAGACTGAGTGAGCAGCGTTCCCCGGGCATTTCACGACGCGCACGACGGGAAAGCCGGCGGCTTCTCAACTCGGAGGGTCGCATTTTCTACACGGTTTCCTTCATTTACAAAGGCGAGCCGGCACGGCTGGGGGAGGGGGACCGGGAGGAAATTAACTCCTATCCAGGGAATGACGCCGGGAGCCCACCAGAAGCTGCCGCGCGGGCCTACGTGCCCCTGGAGTGCCCACCACACGGCGTCTCTCTAGCTGTACCCCCTGCCCAGGGCCCTCCAGTTCTCCATCTTCCTCCGTTTGAGTGGGGTAGCGGCCGAGAGGGAGGAACCCGGGGCCACAGCTCTGAACTGTTTTTTTGAAAGCCGGGACGGGCGGCCACCGGCAGGAAGCACAGACGCGACGCGCGTCCCTTCGCTTCACTCGCAGGGCTGGGGCGGCCCTGGTCCTCGGGAAACTTCGGCACCTGCAGAACAGTGGGCTCTTCCAGCACAGACAGACCGGGTGGCTCTCCCGGCTGCATCTCGGCAACGTGGTGCGCGCCCAGGAACAGTGACCTTGAGCCAGAGGAGGGGTGTGCGGACTGCGACAACACGCGCCAGAGAGAGCGGAGGGCGCACTCCGCGCCTCACCATGCCCCTCCGTCACCCACCGCAACCGCAAGGCGCCGCCTACCATTCCCGCCGAGGCCAGCCGCCCGCCCCCAACGCTCTGAAAGCTGCGGCCGGCCGCAAGAAGGGGACACAGAAGTTATTCCTTTTCAGTCCAAGAAGGTACTTCGCAGTACCGCATGTTCTATATTCAAATTAACATCCCCAAAAAGACAAGAGATGGTTAAGTATCGTAAATTTTCAGATCTGACAAGACTCGAGTGTTGCCTGAAATTATCGTCCACTCCTATTCCTCTATCTCAGAGTAGATCAGGAACCGGCCCTGAAAAGACAAGTACGCGGGACCATCCTCTCGTTCTGACGCTTGGCTGTCCACAGCGGCCACGTGGGTGTCGAGCTGCCGGTGAAGTGCACGCTGAGCGAGGGGCCAGGTCGGCTCACTCCAAAATAAGGAATCCTACAGACTGCGAACTTGGGGTACGCTTTGGAAAATCTTCCTAAAATCGGGATAGCCAGTCCTGGACTGGGGACCCTCGAGCTCAGGTCCTCCTGTTTTCCTAAACTTATTTTTCCCGCCTCCAAAAGCGCGAGGTCGCCACCCGTCCGGCAGGGTGCAGCCCTCGGAGGGACGTCCTGCCCTCGCGTCGGAGGCCCGCGCGGCGGCCGCTAGCTGCCCGGGGCGAGCACGCCGTCCCCAGTGCGGAGCTGCGCCTTCCTCCCCGGCGCCCCGGGGCCGCTGCGGGCCGCACGAGGGCTCCGCGGCGAGCGGGGCTCGCGCGCCGGGGCCGACACTGGCGCCAGGCGCGGGCGCTGGGGGAGCTTCGCGTGCAGCTGCAGCCTCCGCACGGCCTCCTTGATGAGGTTGCCCGAGAGCACGAGCTGCTGCAGAAGGCGGTGCGGGTCGTCGTCGCCCGCGTGGGTCTCCGGCTGGGACCCGCGGCGCTGCTGCGGGCGGCGGGACGCCGCGGCGCTGCGGAGCCACCCTCGCCGGCACGGGCCGGCCAGCGGCTGCGGGGCCCCCCGCTTGCCAGCTCCGGGAGGCCCGTCCAGGCCGGGCCGGGGAGGCAGCGGCGACAGCAGGGTGGGGCCTGCGGCGAGCTCCGCCACGCAGTAGGGTGCAGCCCGGCCCCGAAGCCGCCCGCGGTCCCCGAGGGCGCAGCGCAGGGCCCCCGGGGGCGCCGGGTCCCCGGCCTCGGCCGGCGCGGGCGGCGGCAGCCGCGGCACCGCCGGGGGCCGGGCCTTGTCCGCCGACAGCGCCGCCGGCCTCGCGGGCGCGCACGGGGAGGCCGGGCCGTCGTGAGCCGCGTCCAGCTGCAGCGTCTCGCCGATCTGGGCCACCAGGCGGTCCACCTCGCCCGAGCCGCCCAGCGTCACCGACTGCTCCAGCAGAAGGAAGCTGTCCTCCTCCTCCTCCTCCTCCCCCTCCGCCTCCTCGCCGGCTTCCTCTGCCTCCTCCCTCCGGCACGGCATGGCCCCCCGCCCGGGCACCCGGGGGTCTGCGGGCGTCGCTGGCGGCTCAGCTGCGCGCGGGTCCGGCGGGCCTCGCTAGCGGCCGGGCGGGGTGCGAGGAAGCCGGGGCGGCGGGCCCTCGCGCCGCTAGCCGGCAGCCGCGGGAGTCGGGATCCAGCCGGCCAGAGTTGATTTGTAAACAATGGGTGACGTCGCGCGGGCCCTTCCACCGCTCCGGGCCAGGGGTGCTGTGCCCGGGGCAGGCAGAGCGCCTGCGGGGCTGGGGCCCCGAGTGAAGCCGGCTGCCTCTGAGCCCCGCAAGGCGGCCGGCTGCGAGCGGGGGCGCACGGGGCTGCTGATCCTGGCTCCCTCAGCCAGGCGTCATTGTCATTCCGGCAGATGGACACCCTGCTGGACTCCGTTGGTTTCTTCCACACACCGGCACGTAGACTTACACACCTCACACACCCCTTCTCTCCACTCGTCGACTGCTCTGGTTTTAGCATTTTACGCTTTTGAATTCTGAGTGTCAGCGTCAGGCGAGGGTGGGAAGGAGAGGGAGTCGGGCTAAAAATCTGTATGTGATTATGAAAACGAGGATGACAGAGATAGAGGGAACATGTGTGACGAGGGTGGCGGAATTGGAAAAGAAGGGCCACCAATGAATGTTTATTGACTGGGAGCCTGGGCGAGTGGCGGCTGGGACTAGGGTTGCATTACCACATAGGAGGTTGCTACTCTGGGGCGGGGGGGGGGGGGGGGGTTGTGGTCTTTTCAAGGAATATCGTTCTGTCTCTCTCTCTCTCTCTCTCTCTCTCTCTCTCTCTCTCTCTCTCTCTCTCTCTCTCAAGAGTCTGAACTCACTGTGGAGCCCAAGCTAGCCTTCTACTCAAAGCAGCAGTCCTCCTGCCTCAGCCTCCCAAGCGCTGGGATCACAGGTGTGCGCCACCACATCCAGCTTTATGTGGTCCTGGGGAATTGAATGCAGGCCTTGAAGTTACAAGGTAAGCGCTTTAATTGCTGTGCCATTCCTCCAGCCCCTCTTTCTCTTTTTTAACAAGGCCTTGCTCCCTGGTCCATAGACCAGGCTGGTCTCGACCTACCATGCCTGGCTAATTATATCTATCTATCTATGTTTTTTTTATTTTTTTAATTTTTATTTATTTATTTTTTTTGGAGACAGGGTCTCACTCTGTAATCTAGGCTGGTCCTGTGCTCACCACGTAGCCCAGGCTGACCTTGAACTCGAGGCAATCCTGCTTCAGCCTCCTGAGTGCTGGGATTATAGGTCTGTATCACTATACCCAACTTCATGATTGATTTAATGATTTAAACAAGATTTCATGCTTTAGGGCTAGAGGACTAGTGCAGCAGCTAAAGCCCTTGCCTAGCAAGTGCAAGGCCCTGGGTTCAATATTTGATCCCCAGCACCACCTCAGTACTGGGAGGCTGAGACAGGAGGATTGCCCTGAGTTCGTAGGCCTGCCTGGGCTACATAGTAAGTAAAGGAGTAGCCTGGTCTTTAGAGCAAGACCCTATTTACTTGATCTTAGCTGAAAGGCTGAGAAGCAATGAGACCCGATCTCAAAGAAAGAAAAAAAAAAATAGAAGAAGAAGAAAATTGCATTAGAGCCTTTCTTCATTCAAAATCCAAGGCCCCACTAAGTTTGGAGGTACGAATTTATAGTATTCTGGGAGGCTAAGGCAGAAAGACTGCAAGTTTGAGCCCAGCCTGGATGACTTAGCAATTTAGTGAGACTCTGTTTTTTTAAAAAAAATCCACAGTCATAACTTTCAAACACTGTACTACTGTAAATGGACTTTCCCGGGAGCAGCTTACATCAACCAGGGAGTGGTTAAGGTGTCACACAGCAGCTACGCTGAGGTGAGGCAGGGTCACAGGAGCTGAGGGTTTCATAGCTAGCCTAGGCTACGTAGAGAGCAGAGAGACTACAATTCAAAAAATAAAGTGAGGGGCTGGAGGGATGGCACAGAGGTTAGAGTGCTTGCCTGCCAAGTGCAAGACCCTGGGTTCAATGCCCTAGCACCACATAAGCCGGGCATTGTGGCACATGCCTGTAATCCCAGTGCTTGGGCGGCTGAGGCAGGAGAATTGCCATGAGCTCAATGCTAGCCTGGGCTTCATTAGTGAGTTCAGGACCAGCCTGGGCTACAGAATGTGACCCTGTCTCAAAAAAATAAAAAATAAAAATTAAAAATAAAAAATAAAAATCATATAGAAAAAGATATTGTGAATATGGTAGAAATATGCTAATTTTTAAAAGATCATTGAATGTACGCTTAAAATGAATGAATTTTATGATACATAGACAACAAAATTGTCTCAGGGCTGGAGATGTAGTTCATGGTAAAACCCCTGCTACCTTTGAGGACCTGGGCCTGATCCCAACTACCACCACCAAGAAGGAAAAAAAGAGCCATGAAACATTGGCATACAAAAACGCAGAAGCTGGCCAGTGTGGTGTCACAAGCCTGTAAACCCAGCATTCTGGGATGCTGAAGGAGGAGGATTGTGAGTTTGAGTCCAGGCTGGACAGCTCACTGAGCAGGTTCCTGCCTCAAAAAAGAAAAAGGCTTGGGTTGTAGTTCAGAGCAAAGGCTCTGGGTCCAGCCCTGAATACTGAAAACCAGAAACAAACAAGCAAAAACCCCAGAACTGAACAAGGGAGTGCAGCGCAAAGTAGAAATGCAGGGAGGATTCAGATAGGAAAACCAGTGTCTTGGTGGGCAGCTCTGAAGGGGAGTCTCAGGAGCAAACGAAGGGACGCAGGACAGAAGGCGGGGTGAGACAGGAGGAAGGGTGGGATGGATGGGACACAAAAGTTGAGTTTATTTTTGGTTGGCTCAAAAACAGTTGAGTTTGTTTCTGTCAGATGCGAAGGAAATAATGTCAGAACAGAGGAAAAGGCAGCTTGAGGAAAGCCACTGCACTGCATTTATAAATTGAGGAATCCCGGACTTTGCAGCGTGTCATGAAACCCATCACTCAGTTTTAGTGGATTCCTTAGGAGGTTCTGTATGCAAGATCACATGTCATCTGCAAGAGACAGTTTTGCTTCTTCCTTTAAATTTTACCCCAAATTACTCTTATTATTGATATGTAATTGCAAAACATAATAATTACATTCAACTTGGGGAAATGGGTGCATATACATATTGCATCTTAATCATTTTTCCTTTGCTCTTCCTGTCTGCCCCCTCCAACCCCCTCCCCGCTTCTTCCTTTATAAATCAGGTGCATCTTAAATTTCTCACCCAATCATCCTGGCTAGAACCTCTAAAATGAAGGTTAGAACTTCTAAAATGAAGGTTGGACGTGGTGCGACTCCTCGTTTGAGGCAGAAGCAGTCGTTGCTCAGGTGTGACAACAGCTGTGGAGTTTGCACAGATGACCTTTATGAGGCTGTGCACATTACTTTCTGATTTCTGGTTTGTTGAGCACTTTTTCTTTCCACAATATGAAAAAGTCAACCTCCCACTTTATTATTTGTTTGTTTGTGTGCATGCACATATGTAGGTATGTACATATATTTTGCTTAGGGGTACTTTACCACTGAGCTGTGTTCCTAGATTTAGTTATTTTTATATTTATTTGTTTATTTTTTGAAATAGGCTGGCCTCAAACTTGTCATATTCCTGCCTCAGCCTTCTGAGTAGCTGAAATTACAGCATGTATCACTGTGCCAAGTTTAGTTTATTTATTTTTCTCTTCATTTTGACTTGTGTTCATTTGGGAATTCACTCATGGTAGTCATTTGTCAGCTGCAATATTCAAAACCTAACTATTTAAAAATATTAAGGCTAGCTGCATAGCTCAGCCCAGCACTTGCCTGGCATACCCAAGGCCTTCGGTTCGATTCCCCAGTGCCACATAAAAATTAGCTGGGCATAGTGGTACACACCTGTAATCCCAGCACTTGGGAGGCTGAGGCAGGAGGATTGCTGTGAGATCTAAGCCAGCCTAGGCTACATAGTGAGTTCAGGATCATCCTAGACTACAGAGTGAGACTCTATCTCAAAAAAATTTTTTTAGATAAGATGTGGAGGTGAAAAAAATAGGATTTTAAGGTGAAAATAATTAGTGCATAGACACAAAAATGAAAAACGATATAACCACTTTAGGAAAACTTCTGACAGTTTCTAGCAAAACACAATTTAGCTAGCCTTTAACAGTTTTTTTTTTTTCCTTGCGAGAGATGGAACCCAAGGCCTTTGCGTTATGCTACATCCCTAGCCTATTTTTTTGGTTTTGATTTTGAGACAGGGTCTCTCTAAGTGGCCACATCTTTCCTCAGCCTCCCAGAGTGTTTACATTTTTCCGTAAGAGAAATGAGTGTGCGAGAGAGCATCAAGAGCCGCAGTCAAGGGATCATAGAAACATTTTCTTTTCAGTAGAGGGAACTGAACTGATACTGAGTTACGTCTCCACCCCTTTTTTATTTATTTAAAAAATTTGAGGCCAGCTCTTACCAAGTAGCCCAGGCTGCCCTCCAACTTGTGATCCTCCTGCCTCGACCTTTCCAAGTAGCTGGAATTACGGGCATGAGCCACAGTGCCTGACTGATCACAATGGCTTTGTTCATAGAAGCCCCAAATTGGAAACAACCCAAGTGTTGTCAACACATCAACAGATGAATGGGTAAACGAGCTGAGGTTCCTTTATACCAAGAAAATGGTAGAATACGATTTAGTAACAAATATCCTAAGTATCAGTACACTTAGGAACGTAGGTGAGACCCAAAAACAAATTGGTAGTTGAAAAAGGCTGCAGAAAAAAAGAGAACATAATCGTATAATTCTGGTCTATTTTTTTTTTTTTTTCATGCAGGGGATGGACCTCAAGGCTTCAGTACTATGCTGTAAAACCCCTGGCCCATTTTTTTTTGGTTTTGATTTTAAGACAAGTTGCTATGTCCCCCAGGCTGGGCTTGAACTCAGAATCTTCCTCCTCAGCCTCCCAGAGTACTGGGATTACAGGTGGACAACACTATGCCCAGCCCGGCTGGTGGTAATGTTTTATATCTCTATATCTTAATTTTAAAAAATATTTATTTATTTATTTTGAGACAGGGACTTGCTCTGTAGCCCAGGCTGGTCCTGAACTCACTGGTATAGCCCAAACTGGTCTTGGACTCAAGACAATTGGCATGCCTCAGCCTCCTGAGTGCTGGGATTACAGTTTTGTGCCACCATGCCCAGCTTTACGTGGTGCTGGGGAATCAAACTCAGGGCCTAGAGTTTACAAGGCAAGTGCTTTAACCGCCATGCCGTTCCTCTAGCCCAGTATATCTCCATATGTTGATGTGGACTTCACAGTTATAAGACTGTGTTAAAACTCACCAAGTGGTACATTGCAGAATTGCTAATTTTTCATGAAAAGTAAAATTTGTAAATACATGTTGAATTCTAGTTATTTACACACATGTATATGAGTTTAGAGATGAGATATACTGACACTTACAACTGATTATGAAGTACCCTGAAATGTGTTGTGGACTAGCAGCATGAAGAGAAGGGTGGTGGGCAGGTAGATGAGGCCTACCTAGGAAAGCGTTGATATTACAATACGACCCATCGCTTCCCCTGCTAGCTGTGTTCCCAAAAGAACTGAACACTTGTTTGCACAGCATTGTACACATGGGGCTGGAGGAATACACAGTGGTTAGTGTGCTTGTCTAGTAAGCACAAGGCCCTGGGTTCGACTCCTCAGCCCCGTGTAAACCAGGTATGATGGTGCATGACTGTAATCCCACTGCTTAGGAGGCTGAGGAAGGAGGATTGATGTGTATTTTTGGCCAGCCATGGGCTACATGGTGAATTCAGGAACAACCTGGACTGCAGAGAGAGATCCTGTCTCAAAAAAACAAACAAAACATTATACACAGCTGTTGCTAGCAGCATTATTCACAGTGACCCCCAAAGCAGAAATAACCCAAAGCTAATGAATGGATGAATAAAATGTCACATACTCATGCAGTAGATTATCCTTTACTGTAAAAAGGAATGAAGTGGTTTTCTCCCATAATTATTATTATTTTTATTAGTATATGCTTGAAGTACATAATGATTACCCTCAACCTGGGGATCTAGTGCACATGAACATTGTGCCTTAATCATTTTCACTTCCCCTTCCCCTGCTCATCCTTCGGGGAATGAAGGTTAATACCTGGTAAGACCTGCATGACTCTTAAGACTGTTATGCTGGGGGCTGGAGGAATGTGTCGGGTTAAAGCGCTTGCTTCGGTAAGTACCTGGTTTCAGTTCCCCAGCACCACATAAGCCAGGTGTGGTGGCACATACTTGTAATCCCAGCACTGGGGAGGTTGAAACAGGAGGATTGTGGTGAGTCCGAGGCCAGCCTGGGCTCTGTATTGAGTTCAGGACCAGCCTGGGCTACAGAGCGAGACCCTGTCTCAAAAAGAATGTTCTGCTGAACACAAGAAGCCAGGCACAAATGGAAACGTATGATTTCATTTCATTTATATGAAATGTTCAAAATAGACAAACCCATAGAGACAGGAAGCATATTAGTGGATGCCAGCGACAGGAAAAGGAAGTTAGGAGTAACTGAGAATGAGTATGAAGATATTAAAAATCATTGCAGTGGGCTTTTTTCTTTTTGGTACTTTGAACTGAGCCAAGGAAGGTCCTTAGCCCATTTTTATTCCTGATTTTGAGACAGGGTCTCTCTAAATCACTAAGTTGCCCAGCTTGAATTTGAATTTCTAATCTTCTGCCTTAGACTCCCAGGTTGCTGGGATTACAGCCCTTCACCACCAGGCTTGGCTTGAAGTATGCATCTTAAAATGATGAATTTTGTCTCATGTGAACTACACCTCAACTTTTAAAATTCTAAGAAGTCCTAATAGTAGAATCTAAGTGGAATAGGTTGTTTATTGTCACTCTATTGATTTTTTCTTGATTGCAATTTTTTTTTTCAAGGTGTAGAATAACAGGTCTTTGAGTTCGATTCCCCAGCACCACATAAAGCTGGGCATGGTGATGCATACCTGTAATCCCAGCTCTCAGGAGGCTGAGGTAGGAGAATTACCATGAGTCCTAGGTCAGCCTGGGCTACTGACTGAGGTTCTGTCTCAATAAATAAATAAATAAATAATAATGAAAAGAACAAACAGAGGGTAAAAGCTCCTACTATCTGAGATGGGGGTCCCACGGAGATCACTTCTACATACCCTCCCCCCCCTTTTTTGGCAGGGTCTCACTCTATAGGCTGGTCCTGAACTCACTGTGTAGCCCAGGCTGGCCTCAAACACATGGCCTCCCAGGTGCTGGGATTACACAGGCCTTTGTCACCATGCCTGGTGTATGTGGTGCTGGGGAATTGAACATGGGGCCTGTGCTTGCTACAGGTGTTCTGACTTTTGAGCTACACCCCCAACTCTTAACTGCTAAAATTTTTACAATGAAATATTGGGATTAATAAGCCTCAGTGGACATGGTATTAATTTTTGGGGGGTATACTGGGGGTCAAACCCAGGACCTTCACATTGAACTACATCCCTAGTCCATTTCTATTTTTGATTTTTTTGCGACATGATCTCACTCCGTCACTAAGTTGCCCTAGATGGGCCTGAATTTATGGTCCTCCTGCCTCAGCCTCCAGAGTGTTTGAATTGTAGGTCTGAGCCACTAGGCCTGGCAGGGCATTAATTGAGTGGCACCCTGTAGCGCTGCTGCTGGGGCGTGGTGGGCTCTGGCTGGCCATTAGGGAAGAGAGGGACGTGTCCAGTGTGTGAGTGGGTGTCCGACGTGCTGGCAGGTGCACGGGAGGGGCTGCATGCTGGCTCACACTGCAGGGGTGAAGGGGTGTCATGGGCATTTGCTGCTGGTTGACGACTTTCTTCCACACGGTGGAAGATTTCAGACTGTATGGCAAGAATGTAGCCGGACTCTGCAAAGCCGAGAGCAGCCCTGAGTGCCCGCAGTTGGAAGCAGCAGCGAGGCAGAGGCAGGGCCACTTACTCACCAATGCCTTTGTTGTCAGTTCCCCAGACCGGGCGCTGCTGGGGCTGGGCTAGCAGGGGAGCGCGATTTGTACTGAGAGAATTTAAAAGATTAGGGGATTCCAGCTGAGACGCTAAGAGGTGTGAATGAGGTTTTAAATGCTTCTCTGTAGAGCAGCCGAGGAAGCTGTGGTAGGCAAAGATGGATGTCGTGAAGCTGCTCATTGTACTTGGTGGGGATCAACCGGGTGCTGGAATGGCTGGAGTTAGAGCCTCGCAGTTACAATGGTCAGATGCTTTGGGGGCTGATGCTAATGTGGAATATTTTGCTATTTATAGAAGGAGAAAGGATTCAAGTTTGGAGAGGTGGTTCATAAGGATGCAGCCTAAAGGTGGGAGACTTACATAATATAATCAGGTTGAATACTGTCCCCCAAAATTCCTATGGGCTGGGGATCTATGAATGTGACTCTTGAGAAATAGGATGTTTACAGAGATAAGACAATTCAGGTCAAATTGGGTAAGGATGGGCTCAAGTGCAGGGAGTGGTAGGCTTATAAAACTGAGGAAATTTGGACACAGACATACAGGAGAATGCGGCGCGGTGATAGAGGAAGGGGCTGGGTTTATGCTGCCACAAGCCAAGACGTCAAGAACAAAGAAAAAGAAACAAGCCACGGTTTTTATGGTTACAGCTCAAGCTGGTAGCTTGAGGATTGGGAGCCTCTGGGATGGGTGCTGGGTTGTGCTGGGCCAGCCCGCTCACCCTTAGAGCAGGAAGAAGGAGGGAGAGATGGTTCTGGGGAGGGGGTGGCACATGTAATTTCAGCTACTCAGGAGGCTGAGGCAGGAGGAGGGTTGCAAATTCCAAGGCCGGCCTAGACCATTGAGTGAGACCCTGAATCTTAGTCACTTTGTTATTGCTGGGACATGACACCTGACACCCTCAACTTAAGGGAGGAAAGGTTTATGTTAGCTCACAGCTTCAGGCAAATCCAATCCATTCGCAGACTGGGAACACTGGAAGGGTCTGGAGCAGGGCCTCGCAGGAGGAAAGCTGTCACAGCATTGCAACAGCAAGCAGAGAGAGAGGAAGTGCGGAGCTAGCCCGTACCCTACAGGTCATGTCCGAGGGATGTGCTCTTCTGAGCAGGTCCCGTCTCTTACAGCACAGGAAACAAATGGCTTAACCTCCATGGTTGAATCCCCTTTTCAAACTAGGTCCAAACCACATCCCCCTCTTTCAAAATAGAAGACAAGGGGCTAGTGATGAGGCTCATTAGCAGAGTACTTGTCTAGCATGGACAAAGCCCTGGTTTTAATCCCCCCTCAAAAAAGCATGGTGATTTAGTTAAAGTGGCCACAAAAGGGCCATCTGTTGGGGATGACCAGGATGTCCCATCTGGGCTGAAGCAGTTAGTGCTTCTACTCCCGGAACTGTACAGCTCTGCAAATGGGTGGTAGAGTGGAAGAACAAGCAGATATGGTCATGTTATTAAGTTCTGGCCAAGGAGATATGAGTAAAAGGTAGTATGTGGTACATTTGAAAGGCCTCCTTATGTGGAAGGGGACCAGCATCTTGTGGTTGAGATGTGGATGAGATCATAGCTCTGGCAGCCATTTTGGTCTATGAGGACAGGGATGAGGGAACAGCAACAAAGGAATACTGGATAGGTTACCTCTGGATCGCTGGCGAGCGCTCTCTCCCATCCCCCCCATCTCCAGGGCTGTGCACATGCTAGGAAGGCACTCATCCCTGAGGTATACCCCGACTCCCTCTGGCTCTCTGTATGTAAGAAAAAAACCTTCTACTTTGTTTAGGTCAACCAAGGCCTTTTAAAGTTAGTGCCAACGTAGTCAGAAAGTCTGCAGAGATGGTGTGAAAAGCCCTGCCAGCCAGGCTTATGAGGCAGTTTAGAGCAGGAAGTGAGGCAAAGATAATAATAGTGACTACCAAATGTTGATTATTTTTAACAGTTTCATTGATATATAATTTACATACCATAAATTCACCCATTTAAAGTGTACAGTTCAGTGAATTTTAGATATTTAGAGTTGTGTAACCATTTACAGTAATCTAATTTTAGAATATTTGCATCACCCCAAAAGGAAACTTTGTACTCGTTAGCTATATTGAGTGTTCATTGCAAAGTGCTCTACACAAATTACTTCCTTTAGTTTTCCACTAAACTCTGATTTTGGTATTATTGTCTCCATTCATAAATAAAACTGAGGCCTAGAGACAAGTAGATTTACCCAAGACAACACAAACTCCTAGAGCCATAACCAGAATTCAACATTAGCAGGCTTTTTCTGTCTTTCTTTTTTTCTTTTTTGCTTTGATACAGGGTCTCATTCTGTAGACCAGGCTGGCCCTAAACTCACTTTGTAGCCCAGGCTGGCCTTGGACTCACAGCAATCCTGCCTCATCTTCCCAAGTCCTGGGATCACAGGTACGTGTCACCATGCCCAGCTTTATGTGGTGCTGGGGAATCAAACTCAGAGCCTTGTGCTTGTTAGGCAAGCGCTTTAACCGCCGTGCCACTGCTGCAGCCCCCAGTAGGTTTTCATTTAAATTGAAAAATCAAAACTTTAAAGCACTTGAAAACATGGAACCCTCAAAAATTTGCACGTCATCGTTATGCATGGGCTGTGATGATATTCTCTGTACAGTTAACAATTCTAGTGGATGTGCTGCCGAAGAGAGCTTTATTGCTTGTTTTTTGAAATATGGTTTTACTATGTTATCTTTCCATGTTTATCTTGTTCTCCACCCCTAGGTAAGCCCTTTGCTTCTGTCCTGCTGGGTCCTTACCAGCTTCCAAATGGATCTTCCATTCCACGTTCCTGTGTCTTCATGTTTGGTACAGGACCCACCTCCACCAGTATTGGAGAGAGAAATGAGCTCTCTACCACTGACTGACATCCCTATCTCTTTCATTTTTATTTTGAGGCAGAGTCTCACTATGTCTCTTTGGCTGGCCCTTGAACTTGCGATTCTCCTACGGCAGCCTCTGAAGTAGCTGGGATTATAGGCTCCTTCATCTTGTTGGCCCAGCTTTGTGTAGAGAGTACCTGTTCCCAGCTCTACTCATCTAAGGCTGCCCGGCCCAGCTACACACCCCCACCATGAAGCTCTCCGCTCTTGGCTAGGCAGAGGATGGTCCCTGCCTCTCCCTGCACCATTTAGTTCCCGCAACTGGGCTCTGGCTTGGGCTTCTTTGGATGTTAGAATGGAGCCCAGAGGTAAGGTTGTCTGACTGACCAGGTCTGAGTGGCCTGCTACCCCTCCAGCCAAAGGGTGTCTCAGGCCCACCCAGATATATGGACTGACGATAGGAGAGCAGAGGATCCCTACGAGATACTCAGTGGGGCTAGAGGCATAGTTCAGCAGCTAAAGCGCTTGCATGGCGAGTACAAGGCCCTGGATCCATTCTCCAGTACCATATAAGATGGGCATGGTAGCACATGCTTGTAATCCTAGCACTCAGGAGGCTGAGGCAGGCATATTGCCTTGAGTGTAGGGTCAGCCTGGGCTCCATCGTTAGCTCAGGATTGCCTGGACTATAGAGCGAGACTGTGCCTCAAAAAAAAAGTATTAGGTGATCAAAACAAAAATGTTTGGTGTCGTTGTGTTGTATTTTTTCCCTTAAGATCTGAGTAACAATATTGTTTCATTTATTAGTTCCTTGATTTGATTTACTTGCTCTTTCGTTCTTTCAAAAAATTGTTGAGTAAGCAATAAGCAAAACTTCATGTGAGTCCTTAACTCATGAAATTTGAGTAAATGAGTGGGAGCCCATAGCCAGTGAGAGAAGCCAACGCTAATCAGATAATCATATAAATAAATCTAGAAATATGACACACGTGTTATGGTGACCTGCAACCCAAGGATTGTGCCCTCAGAAAGTTGTCAACGTTTCCTAATCTAAGCAGCTGTGTTAAATCGTTTTAACTAGATGGCAAGTCTTTTATTTCACAATTAGATTCGCATGTCCCTGAAAAGGTACTTGTGGGCTTAGTTCCACTAAAGTATAAACAAAGGACCAAGGCAGCTGTCTTCAACTAGCTTGAAAGAAGCTAGATCCTGTGGGTGGGATGGGGTTGCTCAGGCCTGGGGGCTGAATGACAATTTTCTGATTTTGAAAGGAGGCATCTTTGAAGCTGACTCTAGAGCCTCTGCATCTGGAGGACAGGAAGGCAGGGAAGCTGCGAGATCTAATCTTCAGCTAGAAGGAGAGACTTCATGGGCAGCTTCCCTCCCTACCAGAGCTCCCTCTGTGAGAGGAGTTGAGGAACAGATAAGAAGGGTTCCTCCTACCTTAGGTCACATGGCTGGGGTAACCTCCAACACAGTGGCTTCGTGGGTCCCACCCACTCCTGAATATTGCGTCTATGCTCTTGTCTTGAAACCTACCCACAGCACCTGGGCCTCCCGACCTAAGATCTGAAGTGTTTTTGATTAGAGGGCCAGACAGATTCCATTCCCAGAGCTTTGGTCTGTTTGCAGGCTTTGCTGTCCACTCTGCGAGGCTTGGATCTTCCTATGCCACACCTCCCTCATACCTGGTCCTGTGCCAGTCTGGCTGCTTGGGTGTTGGGGGGGGGGACTTCCAACCTGGGGCCCTGACCTCAGGGCAAGCTGTGGGAGCTCTCTGAGGTCGGAGCACATGCCTGCTCAGCTCTACAGCTAAGTCCAGTGCCTGTGAGGTATCCTGCTTCCAGACTGCATGGGCTTCCAGCATCTTCTCTGCTGGCTTCTGCCAGTGTCCTGGTTGTTTCCCAGCTGGGGCTCTAATGAGTTGTTATCCTGGAGTTCCAGCTCTGAACTGCTCATTTTTAGCAGAAGAGAAGTGGGTCTTACATCCTTTGCCTCATTGAGTCCCTTTGCCTGAGACCCTGTGGACGGTCTTGGAGAGGATTTCATGGCGAAGCAGATGACGGGGGTTTCTCTTTTTCACGCACATGGAATAATGTAGCTTCTAGCATCTCAGATATGTCTGAAGAAGACGGAGCATTAACCTTTGGCCAACACCAAGGTTGTCAGGTGTCTGTGTAAGTCTGGGAAGCAAAACACTGGTAATGGTTTGTGTGGTGATTTGGATCTGGAGTGTCCCCCAAAAGCCTCATGTTTCTATGGATACTGTGTAGAGTTGGGAGGGGGGGCCTGGCTGGAAGGGGTGGGTGCTTGGGATTGACCTGGAGGGGTGTGTGCTGTTTCCATCCTTTCTCCCAGTCTCTCTCCCTGTACCACCTTGTTGTGAGGATCTCTGCTGCTGGAGCTCTGGCTCTGGCCCTGCCCCCACTCCAGCCCTGCCATGTGCTTCCATCATTTTCCAGCCGCCCACCTGTGAATGGACTGTGACTTTCTGAAACCATTAGCTACAATAAATCTTTCCTCCCTAAGTTGTGGATGTTGGGTATTGAGTCACATTGATGAAAACGTAGCTAAGACAGTTTATAACAAATCCTTGTTTTTTTTTTCCTCTTCTGGGGGGATTTGCCATGAGGGGAGTTGCTGTGCGGGCAGTCCTGGATGCAGGAGGCAGAGGCCCCGCCAGTCAGATACTTCCACTCACAGTGCCTCTCCAGGGAGGGTTGCAGAAACTCAAAGGCAGACAGAAAATCAGCGGAAGGAGACGAGCGAACAGGTAGGGGCCCTGGACGTTGTGCCTTGCCTGGATCCCGGCTCCTTCCTTCTTGCTAGTTTTTTAACCTAGCATCCTTCCCCAGTACATTTTTTTTCCCTATTAGGCAAAATCAATTGCTAGTGCTTTCAATCCTGAGTGATATAAACTTAAATGTCCAACTAGATGGGACACTTTAAGTAACCCAGGTAGGGGTGGGGGCAGGCCCAGAGGTTAGGGCACCTGTCTAGCAAATACAAGGCACGGAGTTCGGTTCCCCAGCACCACATAAACAAGGCATGGTGATGCACGCCTGTAATCCTGGCACTCAGGAGGCTAAGGCTGGAAGCTTGCCACGAGTCTAAGGCCAACCTGGGCTATATAGTGAGTTCAGGACAAGCTCAGACTAAAGAGTAAAACCCTGCCTCAATAAAAAAAGACAGAAAGAAACTCAGGTAACATGTCTGTAATTTGGAACACTGTGCAGCATTTAAAAGAACAAGGGCAAGGGCTAGAGGAATGGCCTGGTGGTTAAAGTGCTTGCCTAGCAAGCGCTAAGTACCCAAGTACATAAGCTGGGTGTGGTGGTTCATACCTGTAATCTCAGCACTTGGGAGGCTGAAGCAGGAGAATTGTCAATCCAAGGCCAGCCTGGGCTCCATAGTCAGGAGTAGCATGGGCCGCAGTGCGAGATCCTGTCCCCCCCTACCCTCCCCCCCAAAAAAAAGAGCAAATCTATGCCATGGTCATGACACAGAAAGGTTTCTAAGGCACAGGTAGGACAGTTTTACACCTTTACCTAAAATTTATATAGACTTACGAATTTCTCTATATCTATGCGTTACTATTTTTTTTTTTTTTGAGACAAGATCTTGCTCTATAGCCTATGGTGGTCCTTAACTCACTACGGAGTCCAGGGTGGCCTTAGACTCATGGCAATCTTCCTGCCTCAGCCTCCCGAGTGGTGGGATTGCAGGCGTGTGCCACCATACTCAGTTTATATAGTGCTGAGGAATCAGACTCAGGGCCTTGTGCGTGGTAAGCAGGTGCTTTTACTGCTGTGCTAGTCCTCTAGCTTCATAAGCCCTTCATAATTCTAAACTGTATTGTGCTGTAACTTTCACGTATTCATTTTGTCTTCTGGAGTCTACTGTAAACACCTTGAGGGCTGGGACCACTTCTCTGTGACCTTTTCTTCAGTTAGTTGTTGGAAACAAGATGCCTTCATGAACGGTCTTGAATTCCTGCAGGATAGCACGAATGTCATGGGGCTGACATTCTGTCCCTGGTTAGAGAGAGGACAGATTCAGGGGAGTTATGACACTCTCGTGTAAGCAAGGTGTGCATGCATGTCAGCTGAGGGCAGATTTTCACAGTGCTCAGCAATGACACTGCTCTAAGCTGAAGACACTGCAGAACAGTTGGTCTTGAGGAGAAACATGCCCCTCTTCCGAATAACTGATTAAACTGTAACCCGGGATAACTCTGGTCCTTATCATAGAGCAGGGAAAGAAGTGGGTTCTCTGAGAAGGCAGCGTGGCAGTCTCGATAGTCTCCCTGTCTCTAATATGAGAAAATCAAACCGTTAAATAAAAGCAAAAAAATATTCTTCATGTCAAGTAATCTCAGTAGGGGCCAGGTGCTGTGCTGCTGAGCAGTGCTTCACAGATCATCTCATTTAATCTTTACCATGTGTTTGTGAGAATTATTATTATCTTCATTTTGCTGCAGAGGATCAGAACATAACTTGCCCAGGGTCACACAGGGGGAGGTGATGGAGCTCACAACTGCAGAGCCTGTGCTGTAACTACTGTGCTCTTGACTGGAGCAATAGCCCAGTGGCTAGAGTTTGATACCCAGCACCACATTCAGCTGGGCATGGTGGTGCATTCAGGAAGCTGAGGCAGGAGGATTGCTGTGAATTCAGGACCAGTCTGGATTACATAGTGAGTTCAGAACCAGACTGGACTACAGAGCGAAACCTTGCCTCAAAACAAACAAACAAACAAACAAACAATTGTGCTGCATTTCCCCAAACATGACTCAACAATATGATTCTTTATCATAGAAGAGAAGCCAGATACCCAGTCCCATGGTGTCCCCCCTGCTGCAGTGGTAATAATTCGGTCTTGAGCATTTCCTTCTTCTTTTCTCTTCCTCTTCCTCTTTTTGTAGTACGGGGGATTGTCCCCCGCAGCTCTCTTACATTAAAAAAGCACTTTACCATTGAGTAACATCCCTGGCCCCTTTTTTATTTTATTTTTTAATTTTTTTTTACTTTGTTTTGCCCCCCTTTTAAAAAAGATTATTTTGAGGTAGGATCTTGTAAGTCGCCCACGCAGGCCTTGAACTTGTGACCCTCCTGCCTCAGCATTCTGAGTAGCTGGGAGTGCCTTGTGCCCAGCTGATCATTTCTTTTTCCATGAAAGCACTATTTGACTAAAACAATTGTATGCAGAAAGTCTAGCTGGGAAGCCTCTGAGCCTGCGACATTTAAGCAGAGACCTGAAAAACAGTACAGTGAAAATCAGTCAGAAAAAGTAATATGTGCAAAGGCCCTATGAGCAGGGAAGAGTTTGTTGAGAAACTGAAAGAATGTGTGGAGCTTTATGAAAGAGTGCTGGATGGACCTAAAGAAATGTGCGACCACCAGCCCAATGTTGCAGAAAATACTTAAAGGAATCTTTGAGAGAGGCAGAGAGACAAGCAGCCTCAAAAAACATGGAGGAAAGGAAACATCTAAAGAGAAAGTGTAACAAAAAATTAGATCAGTGTTTGAATCATTTCATTGGTATACTTCTAAAACAGTACCACCTGTTTCATATAATCTGTGAAATTTCTCCACATCATTATTATTTGTAATAGTATATCAGTTTGAAAAATAATAGTTATATTCAACATGGGGAATTGATATAAAATCTTTAAGAAAAATGTGTACATGAATTTATGGATGGATAGCCCAAAATGATAACCCAAACCTGGCAAAATGTGAAATGTGAGTAACTTATGAAAGTTAAAAAATTCTGAAATAACTAAGTATCCCATTATATCTGTTGCTTTAATTATAATATACTTATGTGATACAGATTTAAGTTCATTTAATGTGGCTATTCAATATAGACTTAAGTTTGTTTATTGTAGCAATTCACTTTTCAGTCATTGATGTAAGTTTAACCTAAGAAAAATGATTGATGTAATGATAAACTGAATGTCTTTTTAATGTACAAACATTTACTTCTCAGTACTCAACTAAAGCATTTGAAATTTAACTTCTTTTTCTTTCTCACATTTTCTAGCCTTATGAATTACATTGTTATTTTTCTTTTCTCATGTGGACTGGTGAGTGAGGCCATGTTAAAGAATCTCAACAAAGTTATGGTAAAATATAGAAAAAAAGAACTTTTGTCAAGTATCCCAAGAAAGGGCTCTGCTGGAATCGGAGAAGAGACATCAAGATATGACCACTGCAGCCCATTCTAGGGGCGGAAAGTTGAGCTAGAGAGTGGTGATTTGAGTGAAATGAGTCAGACACAGGAGATTAAATATGTTAACTATCACATGATTTCTCTGACTTGGGAAACCCAGAACACAGGCATTCTACAGAATCAAATGGGTGAGATACTGGGAGTTACAGGGGATGGGAAGGGTGTGGGAGGGCCAAAAATGAAAAGAGATTGTAAAGTTGATGTGATATATATGTGCACAAAATACTCAATTTTATTGTAAACATTATATATCATATATATATATATATTAATAAAAATGGTGGGAAAACAAGAGTGCTGGATGGTGAAATGATGTCAAAAGAAACAATAGGAAAAATATTCCTGGATAAATCTAGAATAAAAAAAATCAATGTTGGGCTGGAGGAATAGCACAATGGATAGAGTTTGTCTAGCAAGTAAAAGGCCTGGGAATCAATTCTCCAGCTCCACATAAACTGGGTGTGGTGGTGCATGCCTATAATCCTATCACTCAGGAGGCTGAGGCAGGAAGATTGCCATGTGTTCAAGACTAGCTTGGACTATACAATGAGACCCTATCTCAAAAAATTACACACACACACACACACACACACACACACACACACACACACATGCTTTACATTTACCATAGCTTCACCTTGGTTGTCTCAATTAATCCCTTAATCCCCGCCAGAAGCTTGTGAAGCTGGCAAGGCAAGCACAATTATGTTGATTTCTACCAGGCAGGGACCAAGTCACAGAGCTTTCTGTTTCATGGTTCACACCAGTGATGCCAATTCTGCACGTGTTCTGAGAAGCTAGAAGGGTGCAGCTTGCTTAAATGAATGAGACGCGGACGTGGCCTACTGCTGGACTGTGTGACCATCGGAGCCACACGGAACCTTACGTACACAGTCCCTCCAGGTCCCTGGCACATCGGTTCCAGGATCCTTAGGGATAATGCAATCCACAGATGCTCCAGGTCCTTATACAGGATAGTGTAGTATTTGCTAATAACCTGCTCACTGCCTCCTGTATTTTATTATTATTATTTTTAAGACAAGGTCTCTGTAGTCCAGGCAGGTCCTGAACTCACCATGGAGCCCAGGCTGCCTTGAACACAAGGCACTCCTGCCTCAGGCTCCCCAGCGCTGGGATTACAGGCATGTGCCACCACGCCCAGTTTATGTAGTGCTGGGGCATTGAACCCAGGGCCTTGATCTTGCTAGGCAAGCGCTTTAACCGCTGAGTTATTCTCCTGTGTATTTTTAATCATGTATAGGTTACTTATAAGTAATGTTGTGTAAATACTTGTTATACTGCATTGCTCAGGGACAAGGAAAAAGTCTGCACGTGTTCATGCCAAAACACGATCCCCCCACCCCCACATTTTGGATCTGCGTATGGTTTTGTAATTCCGAAATTTACATGTCAGAAAAAAATTTTGCGCGTAGGGTGAGTATTTCTGACTTGGGTATTGCCAACCCTTTCTTTCCCGCGAGCCCTGGGGGCCGCCAATGACGGTTGAGTATTTGAATAGGCCAATAATATCACGCGAGTGTTCAAAGTGAGGCGGTGCGGTTGTTTCCTCCAATCGCACGGGAGACGAGGAGCCCTTTAGCCAATCCGAAGTCGAGGGGCGGGACCTGTAGCTGAAGGGCGTTGCGGATGAAGATGGCGACGGAGGCGCGGAGCGAAGGGGAGGTGCCTGCCCGCCGCTCGGGCCGGAGGTGAGCCAAGTTCTGGGTCCAGCCGCCCGGGAAACCAGGCTGTGGGTTGGTCACGCTGCCGTCCTCGCCGTGAATCACGGTGACCTGCGGGGCCGGCTTTGTTCCTTCCGACCTCGGCTTCTGCGCCGGTGAGGCTGCCGCGTCGAGGCGTGCGGTTTCGGCCGGGCGCTGGGCTCTGGCGGGTCCGCGCCGGGTCCCGCGGTTGTGTGTCGGAGGTCCGCCGCCGAGCAGCGCGGGAGGGGCGTGGCAGCGTCGCCTGTCGCCGCGGCTCTGGGATTTTTCGATAGTCGGGAAGCTGACGCCCCGAGCTGCGGCGCGAATTCCCCAGCGCCGCACGGCGTTTTAAACCTCGGAAGCAGTTTATGAGTTTAAGTCACCGCGAGGCTTTAAGTGTCAATTAGGAATGCACTCGTCTCCTCGGGCTGACTCCTGAACCCCAGTCCGCTTCAATTTCTTCACCTCTGAACGAAAATGTCTGAATGAGACCATCAAGCTTAAGTCCGAGTACTAAACCTAGCATATCTGCTTTTTCCTGAGTAGAACTGCTGCAGAACTGACCTGCAGACCAGGAAATTGCAAACCTTTCACCTAAACAGGTGCACCAAGATTGCGCATTTCTAGGAAGGAATGTTTAGTGGATTTGCCACGACCTTAAGATCGGAATTCTCTTAATTGATGACAAATTTTTTTAAAAGGTAGAATTCCACAGAGTGTGCTTCTTTACTGTTGCCTCATTGTGAACCAGTAGCGAAATCAGGTATCTGTTTTGGTTGGAATTGGTTGCCCCGTAGTTTTTCCACCTGTTTTCCCAGCGGTTTTGCCAAACCGAGTTACTAAGTGAGCTTCTTTATGAGCCTAGACGGGAATTATCCGGGGAAATGATAAATTTGATTATATTCTTTCAGCTTTAAAATACTTAATTGTGATGAAAATTTGAGGACAAAGAATGGAGGAATAGTACAATAGTTAAAGCACTTATGTATCAAATACATGGCCCTGAGTTAGATTCCCCAGTACCACATACATCTGGCGTGGAGGCACATGCCTGTAATCCCAGCACTTGGGAGGCTGAGGCAGGAGGATTGCCATAAATTCAATGCCAGCCTGGGCTACATAGTGAAGCATTTTGGACTACAGAGTGAGACCTTGCTTAAAAAAAATCTTAGAATGAATAAAATATGGCTTTATAGCAACATTTTGAATTCATTTATATTATCAGTTAACTTAATTTATTTACTTATTACTGGGATTACAGTTGGTGCCTGCATACCTTGGTTATATGGTGCTGGGAAATGGAATCCAGGGCCTTGTGCTTTTTAGTTAGGCAAGCACTCTAACTGGTGTGCTATTCCTCCAGCCTCTGTCAGTTGAATTAAAAGTTTGAGAGTAGCAGTTACATGAACAACAGGAGCTCACACTTTCTTACCTCAACCGGAAACTATTTAATCAATGCCATATTGTAAAAGAGAAGTTTGGGGTTTCCATAAGTCTTTTATAACATGTTTTTTTAAAAAATCACTTATTCTCAGTGTTTAGCTTTGTGTAGGTGGTTAGTAGTACATGAATTATCTGTGTCATTTTTTCAGACAAATAGTATCTTGTGATACTATACCTTGTTTTTTTTGTCCTGCATGTACTAGTCTTTCTAGTGTTCTGCTGGTGGTGTGGCCTATTGTATTCCATAAAGAAGAGGAAAGCGTTATCTGATTTGCACAAATCAATACATGTTTGAATGGAGAATGTGTGATCTTCCATTAAGAACTGTATAGCTTTCTACTCCTGCTTTATTATTTTTAGCACCATATAAACAAAACATGGTGGCACACGCCTGTAATCTCAGCACTTGGGAGGCTGAAGCAGAAGGATTGCTGTGTGTTTGACGCTAGCCTACGCTACATAATGAGTTCAGGACCAGTCTGGATTACTTTAAAAAAGAAATAAAGACAGTCTTACTCTTTTATCCAGGTTGGCCTCTGACTCTTGAAATCAAGGGATCTTCCTGCCTCTGCCTCCTGAGTAGCTAAGACTTATAGGCATTTACCACTGCACCTAACCTTAAATTGTTTTAATCAAAGATTTAACTGAAGAAAAATTGTTCAGGCTGCAATACATTTTTGGGTTATATTTAGATCTGTGGATGGAGAACACTTTCTCTTGTCCCTTTTTGATCTTTATCAGATAGGATGATGTTTCAAAATTTAACTCACTTAACTTGTACTTTCAAGCAGCTCTTAAGTGGACAGTATTAAGGGAACCACAAGTTGAAGCCATCTGTTTTACCATTCATAGTATAAACATAACAAAGACTTTTAAGGGCCCAAAAGAGAAGGTGCTAAAACAGGAAATGAAACATAGCCACCTTGTTCTGTAATTGGTAGTAAGAAAATGCAGCTCACTACTTACTTTCTGGATTGGAAAGGGACATAAAAAGAAAGTGCTAACTATTATTAGAAGGGGAAATTGATAACAGACATTCACAGTCCTTTTAACCTCAAAAGTCACTGGAAAAAAAGTCAGCTGTTTGCCAGAAAGAGCAATCAGGAACACACCTGGGTGGAGGGAGGTGAAGCAGTCCTTGCTGTGACAACTGTTGTGATGTCCAGCTGGGCCCAAGTCCACTTCTGAAACTTAGGGATAGGAAGCTTAGGAACAGACCATAGGGTACTTGAAATATTTCTGGAAGATTTTATCTATTTATCTTTTCTCTCTATCCATCTGTCTGTCGGTCTGTCTGTCTATTTTTGAGACAGAGTCTTCCTCTGTAGGTCAGGATGGCCTCAAACTCATGGCAGTCCTTTTGCCTGAGTTTCTGGAGTGCTGGAATTATAGGCATGTGCCATCAAGCCTGGTTTATAGAACTAGGACCTTACACTTACTAGGTAACCACTGTGCTATTCCATCAGCCCTTAAATAAACTTTGGAGAATGGAAAATTAGAAAACATATGACATCCTTAGTTAGGCACACTTCTTGTAATGCCAGCTGGTTTGCAAATTTCAGGCTGGCTTGGGCAACTTAATGACACCTTGTCTTAAAATAAAAAATAAAAAGGGCCGGGACTGTAGGTCAGTGGTACAGTGCTTGCCTGGCATGTACAAGGCCCTGGGAACAATCCCTAGTACACACGACTTTCTGAAACTTATTCAGCTAATAAAACAGCACTGTCAAGAAAGTGATGGATGTAACCTTTATTAATCTGAGAAGGTCTTATCTACTCTAAATTAGACAAGTTAGGCAAGGAAACCTGGTTTAAATATCTGAGATCAGTTTTTCATTTTTGCTGCCAAATTCTGTTTAAAAGGTAATAAGTAGAATTTTTTAGGGAAGTTTCTTGAATCTGGTTTTATTTTACATTTTTTGTCCATTACTAGACTTACAGGGTTTTATTATTTTAAAAGCAAGGGTCATCTTTGTGGAAGGAAGGAGTAGGAAGAAAACAGAATTTAAAAATGAATTTGCGTAAACTGGTAAGCAACCTGAAACCAAGGAATAAAGAAAAGCAGCTCACTTTGATGAGTTAAAATAAATGGGCTGGTAGTTTTCTAAGGAATGATACAGGAAATAGGCACTGTTTTTTATTATTGACTGTAAATAAAATTGCTTTAAAACGGAATTCAGCATTCTGTGTCAGATATGTTTGATCCCCATTGTCCTCCCCATTTGCAGATACTGCGTGTAAGATTGATCTGTTCTGAGTGGTTATGAATTTTTGTTGAGGGGCTTAATCCACATTTGATCCATATGACCCACAGGACAATGTATACTCGATATCCTGTGCTCATAAAATATTTTTACATAATTTGCTGATAGGGGCTAGAGGAATGGCACAGCAGTTAAAATGTTTGCCTTGTAAGCTCAAGGCCTTGAGTTCTGTTCCCCCAGCACCACATAAGCTGGGCTTGGTGGTACAGGCCTATAATCCTGTACTCGGGAGGATGAGTCAGGAGGATTGCCTTGAGTCCAAGGCCAGCCTGGGCTACAGAGTGAGACCCTGTCCCAAAAAAACTGCCCCACCCCAACAACAACAATAACCCCCCCACATTTGCTGATAATGAAATAATCACGGCCTTTCTTGTCAGTGAGTGATAAGATCATTACAATTTGGAATTGCTGGATAAGGTGAGAGAAGGGGGAGTCTGGAGAGAACTGGTGTTCAGCTTAGTGTGTTTCAGAATTACAGGTAGCAGCCCTAGGCTTTTTTTCTTTTTCCTTATTGGTAGTTGCCCTTTCTTCTGTAGGGCACTTATGTTTAGTGCTAAAAAAATTATATACATATATGTGTATATATGTATACACACACACACACACACACACACACACACACATTATTTAAAAATTGTTTAAAAGCTGGATGTGGTAGTGTACTCTGGGAGGCTGAGGCAGGAGGATCACAAATTGAAGCCCAACTTGGCCAGTGTATCTTTTATTTATTTATTTATTTATTTATTTATTTATTTATTTTGAGGCAAGGTCTCACTTTATAGTCCAAACCAGTTCTGAACTCATTATGTAGTCCAGGCTGGCTTTGGACTCCAGACAATCTACCTGCCTCAGCCTCCCAAGTGCTGGGATTATACAGGTGTGTGCCACAACACCCAGTTTATGTGGTGCTGCGGAATTGAACTCAGGTACTTAGTGCTTGCATTGCACTTGCTAGACAAGTGCTTTAACCGCTGAGCTATTCCTCCAGCCCCCTGGCCAGTTTAACAACTGAGTGAGACTTCCATCTCAAAACATTTTAAAAAAGAAAAATGAAAGAAAAGGCTGGGGATTTAGCTCATTGTTTTGATCCCCAGTATTGCTTGCACCTACATATGTAAACACACACATACATACACACACACTAAAAATGGCATAACTTTAATCATCTTTATTTTTTTTTTTTTTGTGGTATTGAACTCAGGGCCACACTGATCTACATCCTCAGTCCTTTTTATTTATTTTTAAAAATTTGAGAAAAGGAAAAAATAAAATTTTGAGACAGAGTCTTGCTAAGTCACCCTGGCTGACCTTAAACTGCCTTAGCCTCTGAAGTAGCTGGCATTTCATTTGTATGATACTGCTCAGCCATTTTAACTATTTTTAAGTGTATGGTTCTGTAGAAATAACTATTCATGTTGTGTGTCTGGTAAGTGGCCTGAAACCATAGTATATAGCAAAGCAGATTCTATTGAACATGCTTACTTTGAGTTAAAATAAGTGGCTTGGTAATATAAGGAATGATACAGGGAGTGTGTATATTTTTTGTTAGTGTCTGCAAATAAAATTGGTTTAAAAGTGAATTTGGCCACAATCTACAAATCCTTTTAAACTTAAAAAAAATTCTTTGCTTAGCCAGGTCTGGTGGCACATGCCTGTAATCCCAGTACTGTGGAGGGCTGAAGCAGGAGGATTGAAGATTTGAGTCCAACCTTGGCAACTCTGTGATTTAGGGAGACCTTATCTCTAAATCAAAAATAAAAAATGGACTGGGGTTGCAGCTCAGTGTGAAGGCCCTCAGCTTGATCCCAGTACCACACATGCGCAAAGACCCATCGCGACCACCAACAAAGAAAAGCTCTCCCTCTCCCCACTATAGAAGGAATTTATATTTACTATAGAGATTACGAAAATTAGTAGAAAAGAAAGGAAAACAATCATGCTAGTTCTAGTATGTATGCAACTGAGCAGTGCACACCTGTAATCTCAACATTTGGGGAGCTGTGGTGGGAGGATCACAAGTTTGAGTCCTGCCAGGGCTACTTTGTGAGCTACAGGCTGATCTGAACTGCAGATCACGTGGCAGGGGCAGAGGCAGAGACAGCTCCTCATGGCATTACAATCAGGAAGCCAAGTCCAGCCATGTCAAGTCCCAGAAGGAAGGCAGGAAGCAGCATATATCCATCCAGGCCCCATCCCAGTGATCCTCCCGTTCTGTGTGCAGCCTCAGGGTTCGCCCCTTCCAAGTTTAAGCACCTGCCACCTGCCTGTGATCCACACCTGTCTAGTCCACACCCTGAAATCTCTAACCTACCACACACCTGTCTTCTACCACACACCCATAATTCAGCCCTCCAGACCAGGCCCCCATTTCCTTACAGCACGTGGTTCCATAAGAATCCATTAACATTCAAACACATGAGAGTTTTTGGGGACATTCCAGATCCAAATCACAATATATATATAGAGAGAGATACTGAGACTTTTGGTATTTTATAGTTTACTTAAGTAATCACTTTACAAATTAACTGACACTTAACTGTACAAGTTTCTGGGGTTCAGTTTGATATTGCAGTACCTATATACAATGTGAAATGATCAGATCAGGGCAGTTGTCATATCTGTCACTTCAAGCATAATTTCTTTGTGCTGGTAATAGCCAAAATCCTCTGTACTACTAGCTATTTTGAAATCATGATTAATTGTTGTCAACTATACTTATGCTTTTCTCCCTCAGATGGTGACCTGCTTGGGTCCTATCTTGGCTTCCCAGCCAAGAGCTTTTCTTTTCTTTTTTGTTTTATTCAATAAACTGTTGCTTGCCTTAAAAAAAACAAAAACAAAAAACAAAAACAAATCCAAGACCCCATTTCTAGAAAACTAATAGGATTTGGGGCACAGCAGTTAGAGTGCAAGGTCCTGAGTTCATTCCCATACAACCTGGGTATGGTAGTACATGCCTGTAATGCTGTTACTTGGGAGCCTGAGACAGGAGGATTGCTGTGAGTTGGAGGCCAGCCTGGGAGCTACATAGTGAGTTCAGGACCAGCCTGGACTACACAGTGTGAGACTCTTGTCAAAAGAAAAAGAGTAAGTGATAGGATTTATTTTAAGCCATCAGAATTCATTTGCTTTTTAATATCCACATATGTATTATATTATACTTTACTTTGAGTTCCTAAATGTATACAAAAAAGATATTTGCTCTATTAAAAAAATCTGTGAGATAATTTATTTTACAGCAAGTAGATAGTAGAAACCAACTTTAGATTCTGGTATTGACTGGTGATAACGTGTAATTAAACATAGTTTTATTTTCAGAATGTTTTAAAAAATACTTCGGAGTCTAAAAGTAATTATTTGAGGAAGGAAGGCATAGAAAAGAGAGAAGAAAAAGGAGGGAGTAGCAGCTACCTGTTAAACTACAGAGACCTCTAACAAGGCTAAAATTGGTGGGATGTCCTGGCTTTGTTACCTTGGTAGTATGTACCTTGAAGTTTGACATTTTCTTTGTGTGCTAGTTGTTTTTATTGCTACAGTCATGAGAGATCAAGCCCTTGTGTTTTGCTTGGTAAATGTCTAAGGATCAGATACTCTATGTGTAAATTCTCCTTCAGTCTGTGTTTCTTTGAGTGTTTTAAACAACTCTGATTTTTTTTTTGTGTGTGTGTGTGCGTGTGATGCTGAGGATTGAACTGGGGCATGGAGTATGATAGGCAGACATTTTACCCATGAGTTACAGCCCCAGACCCTAAGCAGGTATGACTTTTAATGATTCATTTAGTAAAATGCTAGTACAGCACTTTGAATCTGAAAAAAATGATATTATAAAATGTCCATTTCTGGGCCTAGAGGAATAGCTCAAGCCCCTAGGTTCGTTACCCCTGCACCACATAAACTGGATGTGGTGGTGCACACCTATAATCCCAGCTTCTCCCCAGCTTTGTGATGCCAGCAACAGTTTTCCTCTAGCTAGGCCTCTCCCAGAGCTATTTGACCACTATGGCAGCCGTCCACGAATGGACAGAGACCTCTTGAAAATATGAGATAAAATAAACGTTTACTCCCTTACTTGTGAGTGTTGGGTATTGTGTCCCAGCAATGAACAAGATACTGTTGTACATTTGAATGGCTAAAAATGTATTTTAAGAAGTTTAATATCTATATATGTACCTTAATAATATTTTGTTTCATTTATGTCATAGTTTTTTCATTATAGATTTATGGGACTTCTGTAAAAATTTTTTTTTCATTCAGTTTTGTGTTTTGAGGGTTTATTTAAGGAATAAAAAACAAAGCAAAAATAAGAAAACCAAGATACACCTTTAAAAACACTTAACTTTTTTTTTTTTTTTTTTTTTTTTTTTTTTTTTTTTTTTTTTTTTTTTTTTTTTTTTTTTTTTTTTTTGAGAGTGTCTCTCTGCAGTCCAGCAGGCTGGTCCTGAACTCACTATGGAGCCCAGGCTGACCTTGAACTCATAGCAGTTCTCTTGCCTCTTATGTGCCACATATAGGTGTGTGCCATCACGCCCAGCTTTATGTGGCATTGGGGAACTGAACTCAGGGCCTTGAGCTTGCTAAGCAAGTGCTTTAGCAAACACTGACCTATTCTAGCCCCCAAAAGTTGTTTCTTTTTAATGTGAAAATAGGGATGGAGACATAACTCAGTGATTAGAGTGCTTGCGAGGATGTGAGAGGCCCCGGGTTTCATCCCCTAGCATTATGTGATAGCTGGGCGTGGTGATACACACTATAATCCAGACACTGGGGAGGCTGAGGCGGGAGGATTACCATGAGTTCTAGGCCAGCCTGGGCTACATAGTAAGTTGTGGACCAGCCTGGAAGAGCCTTTTTCAAAAAGATAAAAAAAATAATAAAAAAGAAAGGAAGCTGGCAAACAGGCAGAAGCATCATAACTTTGAGCCCAATCTGAGAAATTTAACAATTTAGTGAGACGCTGTCTAAAAATTAAAAGGGAGGGGTACCCTGTGAGCATAGCTTAGTGAGTACAGTGCTTGCCTAGCATGTGCAAGGCCTTGGGTTCAGTTCCATGAAAATACGATGTACTGGCGTAGGATTGTCACTTTGTTTTGTATGACCTAATGTAAAGTACTGGGTTTATTCTTCCGTTGCCAGCAAAGTGAGGAGATTTTGCTAGAATTTGAAGGTCACTTCTGAATCCTGATATTTATCCTTTTTTTTTTTTTTCAGTACTGAGGATTTAATCTAGGGCCTACATACTGAACTGCATCCCCCCAGTGTTCTTTTTTTCTTTCTTTTTTTTTTTTTTTGAGATATGGTCTCGCTGTGTAATCTAGTCTAGGATGGTCCTGCATCCTGAACTCACTGTGTAGCTCAGGCTGGCTTTGAACTCAGGCAATCCTCCTGCCTCACCCTTCCAAGTGCTAGGATTACTGGCATGTGCCACCATACCCAGGTTAGGTGGTGCTGGGGAATTAAACCCAGAATCTTGTGCTTGCTACGCAAGTGTTGTGCCCTCTGAGCTGTCCCTCCAGGCTTCTCCGTTGTTTTTATTTTTTATTTTGTGGCACAATCTCACTTATTCACTCATTTTCCTAGGTTGGCCTTGAATTTGTGATTCTCCAGCCTCTGCCTCTTGAGCTGCTGGGATTATAGGTACATACCAGTAAGCCCAACAATATTTAATATTATACCTTAAATATTAACTTTCTAAGATTTGACTTCGGTCTTGGTTTTCCTCTTTCTCTCAGTAAGTTCATTGTGCTTAGCATGCATGAAGCCATGTGTTTAATTCCAGCAAAAAGAAACTTAAGATTTGAAAAATGATAGATAAAATTTTTTTGTAAAGGAATATAGAGAGCTGAAGGGTGCTTTCTAATAGCAGCTGCAAACAACAGTGAGAAGGGCAGGCCTTCTGGACAGTGGTGATGAGAAAACCCTCAAGAGGTGGTCCTATAGCTGGGCTCCACTACCAACTGGCAATAGCTGCTTAGTTACTTGGCAGCTGAGGCAGGAGGATCAAAATCCAAGGCCAGCCTGGGCAACTTAGCAAGACCCTGTCTCAAAAGGAAATGAAGTGAAACAGGCTGGGGATGTAACTGAGTGGTAGAGCGCTTGCCTTGCTTGTCTGGCTCCCTGGGTTCCGTCCGGCCCTACAGGTGGCGGTGGGTGAGGAGCTGTCCTCAGCAGTGGGAAGGGAGGCAGTACCCGTAGTGAGAGCTCTGAAAGTGAAGATACAGACCGGAGAGCTCAGTTTCATATGAGTGGCAAACAGATTCATACCTTTGTATTTGTTAGTATTCTTTCAGTTATCTGTGACAGAAACTTAAACTGGCTTAAGCAGAAAGTTAATTAGTTGGCTCAAGAAGCTGAAAAGTTAGGGGGATAGATCAAATAAGACTTAATCTGTATTGAAATCTCAGCTCTCAAACCATTACCCTGTCTCTTGCCTTTTTAGATCTAGTGTCCACTGTATTTGCCTCATAGGAGGCAGGTTCTCTACCCTTGGTGACACTAATAGCCCACTGCCACCATCAGTTTTGTATTCTGCCAGGGTAGCAATTTTAGCATCTAGCTGGAGTCATGCAGTTGAGTCTTTTTGTCTTGGTTTGGCTTGTGCGTCTTTGCTGAACAGCAAGGGGGCTGAAGTATTTCGTTCAGTTAAGCCTGAATCCTATGCCTGCAAGTGTCCACAAAATCGTGTAGGTCAAAGTGGGGAGAAGTTAGTATCCAAAGGAAAATGGGGTACTGTTATCATAGGAAGGAGAAAACAATGGGCAGAACCAAGCGATGTTCACTCTGCTATCGCTGTCCCCTTCACCCTCAATCTCTGCTTACGTTTATGTTTTAAAAAGAAATTGTTTTATGTTTCTTAAACAAAAGATGCTTTTTAAAGTAGTAGTTACTTGTTTTTGACTGTCCAGATCCTCCTCGTCTTTAGTATCTGTAGCAAATCTAAATATAAAGGCGAAAGTTTCTCCCCTCCTGAATTCTTAGAACCTTATTTATTTATTTATTTTTGCGACAGGGTAAGTTTAGGCTTATCCTGAACTTACTAGGTAGCCCAGGCTGGCTTAGAACCCCCCAGCAATCCTCCTGGCTCAGCTTCCTGAGTCCTGAGATTATGGATTTGCACCCAGTTTATGTGGTGATGGGGAGTCGAACTCATGGCTTTGTGCTTGTTAGGTGAGTGCTTTGACCACTGAGTATCACCCCATCCCAGACTTTTACCTAACCTCTACTTGGCATTTAATGATTCTGCATCATCCTTTGTATGGTGGTCTTTTACTATTTAAACTCTCCTAGCGCTTAATGAAATCTAAGCTTCTAGAGACCAAAAACTTAATTTTGTTTCTTGTTTGTGTAGCTTATAGTATCTTAAAGTTAGAAATCATGTCTCAGAATAGCAGTTTATCTTCTTAGGCTAGCTAGTTGATAAACAGACATCTGGCTAGATTCATGGACTGTTGAGTATTTCTGGGTGACTGAAAGTATAGAAGTTTTTAAGATTGTTTAGAAAATGTGCCACTCCCCAGGTTAGATCACCTATCACTATATAATATGTGGACATGGTGGTACCTGCCTATAACTGTAGCACTCAGGAGGCTGAGGCAGGAGAATTGCTCTGAGTTGTAAGCCAGGCTGGACTACATAGTGAGTTCAGGACCAGCTTGGAACGATACCTTGTCTCAAAAAAAGAAAAGAAAAGAAATTTCAATAGGTGAACTTGCATAAATATGAACAAGTCATGAGCAAAAGCATTAGCTATCTCTCGGATTACTTGGATTACTCTGGACTTGGGAACAGATGAAATGCAATAGTCTATCTGATCTGATCTGATCTGATCTGATCATATATATTTAGAAGTAATTCTAATTTTAGTTGCCTGATGCTCATGGCCTTAAAATTCTATATGAAAATAGAATAGACTCATAAAGCTTTGGCCCTGCCTTTTTGAAGAATGAAAAGCTTTTAGATAAATAGTAAGAGGGAGGCCCTACTTACAGTGAAGTGTCCTGTAGGAATTTCTCCAGCAAACAGGGGATTTTGATGTTACATGTGTAATACAGTCAGCTTCCTTTGCATTGTACACCAGCTTGGGGAGAAAAATTAAGGGATGTGTCAACAAAATAAATGCCAATTCTTGAACACCCAAAAGAATAAAAGTTGCTAAGTAAATTGGCATTTAAATTTTTTTTTTTAATTTTAATACAGGATCCCCTCTGTTACTCAGGCTGGTCCTGAACTCACTGTGGAGCCCAGGCTATCCTTGGACTCATGGCAATCCTCCCGCCTCAGCCTCCCAAGTGCTGGGATTACAGGTGTGCGCCACTATGCCTGACTTTATGTGGTGCCAGGGAATCAAACTCTGACCTTGCAGTTGTAAGGCAGTTGCTTTAACCACTGTGCCATTCCTCCAGCCTGGCATTTTTGATATTTGGAGAGACAAGTTTAATTAACCATCTTGATTGGAAACATTACATTTTCATCCCATAGAACAAAGTTTTAAGTTAGGTTTCCAAAAATGTTTAGATTAGGAAGGTAAACAAGACTTATTTTATTTCTAAACAGTTTGCCAATTTGTTTTACTTATTTTAAATTTATAGCTTGCCAATTTAATTAGATCAGGCCGCTTTTGTAGCTTCACATTAGTTTAAGCTGAAAGCAAATATGAGACAAAATGTATTTTGCAGACTGTTTATGAGGGGTTATAATCAATTAATAAACATGATGAAAGAATAAATATTGTTTTTTATGACATCATGATGAATTATATGGAGAAAAATAAATAAAGCCAGGCCAAGCCGTAGGACTCTCAGAGTGAAACCGTGATTCTCAACGACCCTGATAAAAGTGAAGTCTAAGTTAGAGCTAAGAGGTCCAAATTACAAAGCCTTGAACAATTTTTTTTTTTTTTTTTTTGAGACAGGGTCTTGCTCTGCAGCTCAGGCTGGCCTTGGATTCATGGCAGTCCTCCTGAGTGAACAATGCCTCTTGAGAGCATACCTTGGGGTGTAAATATTTTATATTTAAGACATTAGATACTATTCCTTGAAATCTTGAAGTATTACCTATCAATTTTGAACTGTTCTCTGATATTAAAAAAGCCTGATATCTTGGATACAGCGGCCTGTTTTTTTATAATGCCAGTTTGAGTTTGATATGTAGAAAGAGGGATAAGTATACTAATTTTTTTGTTGATACTAGTATATAATCCTTACCTAATTGCTTCCCAATAAAGTGACATTTTTGGAGACAGGGTCTCACACTGGTCCTGCACTCATGTAGCATAGGCTGGCCTTGAGCTCACAGCAGTCCTCCTGTCACAACCTCCTGAATGTTGGAATTACAGGTGTGTGCCACCACGCCTGGCTTATTAAAGTGACATATTTAAAGCTGTGTTTCAAAGCCTGCTAGGGTTGAAAACAAAAAGAAAGAGAGTAAGTATGTCTTTTGGGCTGGTGAGTTAGACAACTTTAAATATAGCTCATATTTTTATAGATGCTGCCAAGGTTGTGGTTCTTGGAAAACAAATCGAGTTAGTGACTCACATGGGAGGAAACATTTAGTTTGGTGGGTACACAGTTTTGGTAATCGCCAAAAGATACACCTGCAGGATGTAGTTTTTTTTCCTATTGCCTCTAATTTTGCAGATTGACAAGTCCAACGTGCCTCAAAAGCACATGCATTTCAGTTTTCTTTAATTGATTTTTCAGCTGTGGTCTCACCAAGCATATTGCTTTACATGTAGAGTACCATCTAGTGGTAAAAGTAATAATTGCCGATTATATGTAGGTTATAAAAATTATTTTGGAGGGATCTTACCTTTATGAATCTTTCGGGTACTTGGCTGGAGATGCTGTTATCTCTGTATGCCTACATATGTACTGTTAGTTTTCCCAGTACTGGCCATATCGACACAAAATCTCTCTTTTCTCACCTGTGGTAGAATCTTACTTGGGGCTCCTCAGGTGCCACTCAGGCACTGTCACTGACAGCCCTGTTTGAGACAGGATCTCACTCTGTAGTTCAGCCTGGTCGGTCTGATGAATGTTCTTGTTTGCAACACTGGCTGTACACATGGATGCATGTGTTAGGCATGGATTAGAATTGCTGGATTCTAGATGTACAGTTTTTCACTTTTAGTAGATAAGACCAGTTTCCAAAATGGCTCTACCAGTTGTATAGCCCTACCATCAGTATAAGAGAGTTCCTTTTGCTTTCTCTAAACCTTGGTGTTATTGGTCTTTTTAAAGTTTGTTATGTTGGTGGATAAAAGTATGTTATTGTTTTAATTTGCATTTTCCTAGCCAGTTGTGGTGGCATATGTCTATAATCACAGTACTCTGGGAGGTTGAGGGAGGAAGATCACAGATTTGAGCCCAGCGGTGGATTAGAGACTTAGCAAGAGTTGTTTCAAAATATGAATAAAAAAGACTGGAGGTGTAGCTTAGTAGAGTTCCAGGGTTTGATCACAGCACCATCAAAATTGCATTTCTCTGATGTCCACTAATATTGAGCATTTTTCTATAAGTATATCAGATATTCAGCTCTCTTTTAAAATGGAATTTTTGTTGAAATCCCACACCCATTTTTCTAGTGGGTTGTTTGTAAAAATTCTTATTGATTTTTTCGAATTTTCTTTTTTTTTTTTTTGAGACAGGGTCTTGTTCTGTAGTACAGGCTGGTCTTGAACTCACTATGTAGCCAGGCTCCTCTCAAACTCACTGCAGTCTTCTTACCTCAGCCTCCCAGGTGCTGGGATTATAGGTGTGTACCACTATACCTGGTAGGAGTTCTTATTATATTCGGATGTGATCCTTTTTTGGTTACTTATTTATTTTTGTGGTACTCAGGATTGAACTCAAGGTCTCCACCCTGAGCTACATCCTTATCTTCTTTATGTTATTTAGTTGAGACATGGTCTTGCCAAGTTGCCCAAGCTGGGCTCTAACTTGTGAACTTGTAATTCTCTTGCCTTAGCTTCAGAGTGCTAGGATTACAGGTGAGTGCCCCAGGGCCTGGTATTTTTTGGGTTATTTATATTACAGATATGTTGATGAATGTGGTTAATGGTCCATTTTTTTTTTCTTCAGTGCTGGGGATTAAATCTGAGGCCTTGTCCATGTTAGGCAAGCACTCTACTCCTAAACTATTTCCTTAGCCTAATGCTGTCTTTGATGAACACAAGTTATTATTTTAATGAAATCTGATGTGTTAATTATTTTTGTTATGGTTAATTTTTTTTTAGGTTTTCTTTTCTTTTTCTATTTTTCCCCTTGGTACTTAATGCTTGACCTAGAGCTTGCTAAGCAAGGGCTTTAACTGCTGAGCCATTCCTTCAGCCCTTTAGGTTTTCTTTAAAAACTGTTTCTCCACTCTGAATTCAAAGATATATTCTTCCATGTTGCCTTTAAGGCGGTCTATTTTTTTGTCCACTTTTAAATATTTACTTTACCTGAAATTGATTTTTGTGTGTAGAATGAGATGGGTATGAATTTTCATTTTTCCCCTTTAGATATCCAAGTGTTGGGGCTGGAAGAATGCAACAGTGATTAAAGTGCTTGCCTCGCAAGAGCACAGCCTTGAGTTCGATTCCCCAGCACTACATAAGCTGGGCATGGTGGAAACCCAGTACTTGGGGAGGGTGAGGTAGAATGATTGCCGTGAGTCCAAGGCCAGGTTGGGCTGTGTAATGACTTCAGTACCAGTGTGGGTTACAGAGCGAAACCCTGTCTCAAAAAAAATGATAACCAGTGTCTCATGAGAAATTATATATTCCCACTGATTTGCAGTGCCACCTTTGACCTGAACCCAATAAAGAAAACAAAAGAAAGGAAGTAATAAAGATTAAGGGCAAGAAGTAATGAAATAAACAAATATAAAACAACAGAGTCAAAAGTTGGAATCTTGAAAAAGCTAATAAAATGAATGCAATATGTTCATAATTAAAAAAAAGAGAGAAAACAGATACCCATATCGGGAACAAAGATATTCAGGGGCATCACTATAGAGCCTGGTGTCTTCAAATAGATGAGAGAAATCAGGTAAGGTGGTGCACACTTGTAATCTCAGCTATATAGTAGCCTGAGGCAGGAGAACTGCAAGTTTAAGCCAGCGTAAGCAAGCACTTTAGTGAGATGCTGTCTCGAAAAAAAAAAATAGGATTGAGTATTACTCAACAATCCTCAAAAATAGGATTACTCAGTGGTAGAGTCCTGGCCTGGCCCATGTGGGCAAGGAAAAAATTCAAATTATTGCAACTAGAGATGAAATAGGTGAAATCACACTAGACACTGATGAAATTCACAAGATTATAAGAAACAATTTTGAAAACCAACATTCCAATAAGTTCAAGAACCCATAAGAAATGATAAATTCCTATACCTATATGATATATCCAGATGGAATCAAGAAGGTATAAAAAAGTCTGATGTATTCACCTAATGTATTCACTGCAGAATTCTATCAACACTTCAGGAAAGAGTTAACACTAATGCTTCCCAAACCCTTCCATGAAATTGAAAGAGAAGGAATATTGCCAACTCCTTCCTGGAAGCCAGTATCACCTAGATTCCCAAACCAGATAAAGACCCAATGAAGAAAGCTACAGCCCAATAAATGTAAATGCAAAAATATCCAATAAAATACTTTCAAACAAATTATTTAAAAAAATTGTACACCATGACCAAGTTAGCTTCATCCCAGGGATCCAAGGCTGGCTCAACATATGTAAATCAATTAATATAATACACCACATTAGTAAGGGCAAAGACAAAAATCACATGATCATCTCAGTAGATGCAGAAACTGCCTTTGACAAAATACAACATCTCTTCCTAATCAAAACTGATGAAAAGTGGTTTAGAAGGACCTTTCTTCAAGCTGATACAAGCATCTTATGACAGACCTACTGTCAGTAATCTAAATGGGGAAAAACTGAAAGCATTTCCTCTCAAATCAGGAACAGGACAAGGCTGTCCACTCTCACCACTTCTGTTTAACATATCACTCGAAACCTTGGAGCAGTCAGATAAGAGAATGGAGTAAAAAGAATATGCATAGGAAAGGAGGAAGTCAGACTATCCTTATTTGCAGATGACATGATTCTTTATATAGAGTACTTCAAAAAAACTACCAGAATACTCTTAGAACTAATAAATTCAGCTAAGTGGTAGAATATAAAATCTTGCATTGCTCTACAGCAACAATGAAAACATGGAGAATGAGATTAAAAAACCAGTCTCATTCACAGTAGCCTTGAAAGAAACTGAAAAACTAGGCATCAACCTAACTACCCTGGGTGTGGGGTGTACCTGTCTGCTTGAATTGAATAAAGGATGGAAGAAGAATTTTTGTTCCATTTGTAAAACCATCTGAAATTTCATAGTCTTAATACCAGAAGAGATGAATCAAGACAACCAGTTCAGAATACAGGAACCAAATAAATGAAACATTAGCAGGGCTACTAGAGAACTCAGGAACAGACAGGTGGAGTGTTTAAGAAACCATCCTTTGATTTGTTCAAAAACTTGGTCTTCCAGCCCTGGATAATAAGTTGTATAGCTACTTAGCCTTTTGGAGGATGACCTGAGTTCCAGTTTGTGCCTGTTTGGAGGTACTGATGTAGATGCAGCAAGATCCAATAAGAATCACACACAATCCCCTGCCTTGAAAGTATCCAGTCCAGAACTTAGTGATGTTCTAAGATCATTCCAGCTAGTGGATCCAAAGACTGTTTGAGGTCTCTAAAGTTACTGCCTGCTAACAGGGCCACCTCTGCTGCTACAGCAGTCACAATTTTTATTTGTACCGAGTTTGCTGTGACCCCATAAGTTAGGCCTTCCAAGGCTGCAACTGGGGTAATTACGCCCCAGGCAATCAAGGTAATAGGTTCATGAGGGTGTAATATCAGTTTTCTTTTGGTAGTGAATGAGAACTTCATCCACTGAGGCTTGATTAAGTGCTCTTTTTCCTCTTGTACTTAAGCCCAATGCAATTAAAACATACTTGCCTTAGCAAGAATAAGGATCTAACTAAGCATTGTAGTCTCCAATCCTCTTTGCCCTTTCTTCTGTCCATAAAAGAAGTATCTTCTTGGGGCACAGAGAAGTTGGATCCAGTTAGGATAATTGCTAAAGCTGGAGGATTACCTGCCTTACCTTCCTCTTTAAGTCTGCTTATGGTCTTAATTATCCCTCATCTAGACAAATTTTGAAGCCATGTCTCAAATTGAGAACTATTCATGGGGTCACAAGATTTGGTCATTATGCTGACTGTGCACCTTAGAGTGTTTGGTATTTGATGTAGGCATCACATTGGAGAGGAACTATCATACCACTAAGGAGGGTCCAGTTCCTGTTTTGGAAAGCAGCGTAAGTGATAGCATCCTAGGAGTCATTGAAGTCCAAGGTCACTCAAGGATGGGCTATAACCAGATTCCCAGAGCCCCACAAAGGCATTTTTCCACAAGTGAATGTTTATAGCAATGTCTCTCAAGTTTTTTAAGGAATGCTCTGGTACTCCTGTAAGGTCTAGCAGGGGACTGGAAGATCTTAAGTCTTCCTTCTAGGAAAGCTTCTCTAGGCTCCTCTACAGGTAGTATTTGCAGAATTGGAGGCTGAGAGACAGTACTGGGTCCCAGTACACACCACAATCCTGGGTATTCCCCTGCCAGGACTCCTGCCAATCTAACAATGGAGTTATTTTTCCATTCCTGTAGGAGGAGGAATCTGATCTCCCCAATCTAAACATGCAAAGGAGAATTATCCACACTTCCATTGCTATAGAGGAGAAAATGATTTCACCTTTTAGGCAATGAATGAGAAACTGAGAAGAGAACAGAAATGCATATGAATATTTCCAGAAATGAGCACAGCCAGAATAAAGGGTGTTTAGGATGTGACTTGTCAATCACTGACTTATTTTATTATGCTTGAAAAGGATGTGAAGGTCTGTCACTGGCTTGAAGATGTAGGATGAATCTGATACTCTAGGAGTAGTGGTGGACACTGGAGATAGTACAGGTCCTGAAGTATCTGTCATTGAGGGTTTTACTCAAGAATGATGGATCCAGGTTTCCAGTCTTACTATCTTACAGTAATGGGAGTAGATAATATTGTTGAAAAAGGCTCCTCAAGGCTATTTGGCTATTTGATTAGAGGCTTGGACTATAGGCAGAAGAGAGGTAGTGCCAAGGAGAGAGTGGTGAGTTTTCTACCTTTTTTTTCTTTTCCTTTTCCTTCCTTCCTTCCTTCCTTCCTTCCTTCCTTCCTTCCTTTCTCTCTTTCTCTCTTGTTTTCTTCTTTCTTTCTTTCTTTTTTTTTTTGAGACAGGGTCTTGATCTGTTGCCCAGGCTGGTCCTGAACAAAAATGAGTTTTCTTGAGGGCTAAAACAAGATGTTGGATTTGAGCTAAGGATTTAACATTTCTGAAGAGTTTCTCAACTTCCTGGCTACCAGAATATCCTGGTGAAGGAAGGGCATCCCATAGAAGGATTCAAGAGTATAAAGTCTTGGAATATAGGGGTATTTTATGGCCTAATCAGGGTTACAGGGAGAAGGTCTTTCCAGGAGGCTTTGCACTCCTGAGAATTTAATATGGTGCTGCTTAAATAGACATGTTCTACCTGACCTTGGAATTGGGGCCTCCATGCACTATAGAGTTGGTGATTATTTTCCAGGGTCTTTGGAACTCCCTGGCTTATATCTGCTCTGATGGTTGGACCATTGTCACTCTGTAAGCTGTGGAGAACCCGTAACTGAGGAATAATTTAATTAAACAGAATTTGACAACCTTATGAGCCTGCTTAGTCCTCATTGAAATGCCTTAATCCACTTGGTGTGTGTCTGTTAGTACAAGCAAATATTGGCTGTATTTCCCCCGAGACATATGAGTAAAGTCAATTTGGCACTCCTCTCCTGGGTAAGTTCTCTTTTGCAATCTTTAGGGTGGCTGGAAGTTGGAATTTTTAGGATTTGTCTTAAAGCAAACTTCACATCCCTGTACTTCTCTTTTTACAGTATGTGGAAACTTATCCCTCACAAAATCCTTCTTCAAAAGGGATAATATATTCTTTTCTACAAGTGATATGAGTCATGGATTTCTTTTTCTTCTCCCCATTTTATTGATTTGTATATATATGTAATACATAGTGCTTATATTGATCTTGAGTATTTTGTGCATATACATATTGTGGCAAAATTATGCATCCTTCCCCTCTCCCTTTTTGGCACTCCTACTCTCTCCCCCTCCCTACTAGTTCCTATTATTCCACTCAATTAATTCTATGAAATGGTTGTGATCTGGGTTTCTTGTATTAGAGCAACCATTTAAAATTTAACCTTTTGCTTCTGACTTCATTGAGCATGATGTCTCAAGTTGTATCTGTTTACCTATAAATGCCTCCAACCTACCTATCTTTATGGATAAGTAGTATTCCATTGTATACAAATACTACAGTTTGTTTTCATTGGTCTGTTGATGGGTATTTTGGTGTCTTCCACATTTTAGCCATTTTTAGTTGAGTTGCTATGAACATGGGTATACATGTATCTCTGTTATATGGTGTTTTTGACTCTTTTGGGAAAATTCCCAGAAGAGCTATCATTGGATCTTAGTGGCTATTTATTTCCAATCTTTTGAGAAGCTTTTATGCTGTTTCCATAGTGTTTGTACCAGTTTACATTCCCACCAGCAGTGCAAACATGGGTTTCTTTGACTATTTTTCCATTGAATTGACTCAGGCATTAGAAAATGCCTGTTGGGGACCTCCTACCACCCAGAATAATTAAGCATATATCCTTTTTCCCTTCCTACATTATGTCCCTGTTTTGCTTAAGGGCATTAGAACAGTGGGAGGATGGAGTTAACCCACAGGTGAGGAAGCTAAGGTTCTTGGAGTGCAGCATTTTTAGTTTCCATATTTGCATAGTGGTTACCCGTGGTCTGATTCTTGGTGACCACAACAATGTATAAGGGCAGCCTCTCTGGGAGACACTCTCAGTTAGTCTTAATATTTCAGCTTTGTGTTTAATGGAAGTTCTTGAGGAAGTTAGATAACCTCTCTCTGTATGGCTGCATGGGCATAGACTACATGATAAGCATACTTTGAGTCAGTGTAGATGTTAACATTGAGTCCCACAGATAGGACACAGCCTTGGAGGGGCCGCTTTTCCTTTTGGGTATTCCCTTCTAAAATGGCCTGGCTGCTTGCATAGAAAGCAAGTCGATGTTAGTTTTTCCCCTTTTTCTGAGGTTTCCCTTTAGGGATGCTGTCAGTTCTTTTCTGCCAGTTTGTTCAGGTTGTAATAAACTTTAGTGGCCTCTTCTAACAAATCATCCAAACTTGAATCAGAATTTGCATTTTGCCTTTGGAGTTTCTGGCTTCAGAGGCAAACTATGAAATAAACTTATCCCTAAGGACAACTACACCTGCCTTTTATTTTGGAACAGCTGTGGTATAGACCTTTATTGATACAATAGAGGAAGTGTTTGCTGGGTCATTCATCATCCCTTGGATTGGGATTCCAGTTTGGCTTTGCTATGGGGCATGCTTGAGTCCCTGTAGGAAAAGAAGGGCTCCTTATGTCTCATGGGTTCCATAATGTGAGTTCCCTACATGGATTGCCTCAACTCAAACTATGTCCCATTCTGGCTTGTTAAGGGTCTCCGAAAGTCTGAGAGAAACATTCTTCCAAGTTAATTCATACAGAGAGGCAGTTATTTCAAAGGCCTGAATTTATCAGGTCATCAGTGAACTTCCTATTTCCTGTTCAGGTTTGCCCAGTTCTCTAAGATTAAAGGAGAAAACCATTTGTCTTCCCCCTGAATGGAGAACAACCAGTTAGAGATGCTAGGGCATGTGTGGTTGGAGCAGTTGGAGCAGTTGGGACAGAGTTTAGAATTGGGCTGAAGGTCTGACTGGGATACAGGACCAGGATAATCTGGGGGAAGTTCCTGAAGTGGAGTGTGGGATGACACTTGAGGCTTTTCTGGGCCTTTGGGAGTTGAATGCTGCAACTAGCATACATTTGGAGACCCATTTTGGGTGCTCCCTCAAAATGAAAAACAGTTGGACATATAGGATCTCACTATATTTCCCTTGTTGCTTGCAGAAGAGGCCTAGCTGAAAAATGGTGTTCTAGTTCAGAGTCCGGCCCTCTGGTCATATCTCCTGATTCCCCAGTGGTTATCTAGGCAGTGCATTGGTACAAAAGAAGATGAAGGTTCTTAAATTTTCTGCGTTTGGTTCCTTCCAGTGTGAAAGGAGACAGGCCAAAGTAGATCTTGGGGGAATTTGGGACTGCACATTTCCCATCTGTAACAGAATCTATCCTTTAAGTAGGTGTCCCCAGAAGGAGAAAGTTTCTATCCTATTAAAGAGCATCCTCTTTCCTCCAGTCGGGGGGGTCCTAGGGAAGTTCAAGCCCTTGATACAGAAGCGTCTCTGAGCCATTGTTGGGAGTGACTTCCCTTACCTATGTACTTACTGCCAGAGAGTTTCCTAGCCATGCATGTTGGTCTCTGAAATTTCCTGGGATATCCCTGCCATAATTCCCTGACTCCAGTCTGAAAGGCCTCTAATTAAAATGAAGCTGGTTGTTTGTAAGACTGGATCTGTCAAGACCCCAAAGGGCTTCCGCCTGGAGAGTAGGGGCCTCAGAGAGGTGAGGGGACTTCTGCATTTCTGTGTCCCTTCTTTTAGCTGCTAATCTAGGTTATAAATATAACCCAGAGGAGTGTTAAGAACCTCTTCAGTTTTAAAATCACAATCCTTGAACAATTGCTTGGGGTGAGGGCAGTGGATACAGAAACAAACAGCAAAAGAAAGCAAACTAATTCTCCATGGTTGAGGGTGGAGGAGTGGAACTAAGTAGAGGGAACAAAAGCATCCTAATGTAGGGGAAACTCAGTAAAGAACAGCTGCCCTTTTCGGGGAAGAATTTCTGTGTGAAAATTGACAAAGAATATATTACAACAAACCCTAAGGCAATGCCACCTTCTAATTTTCCTAACCTGAAACCTCCCCTAGAAACTAGAGGACTAGCAGTGAACAGTCTCACCATGCTCCTCTTGGTTGGCTGGCCCCAAACCAGTTTATTGGCCTTGCCAGTGTGGTGAAGTTGCAGAGCCCCCAGAAATGTTGAGGTAAATGTCCATCTCTCTACAAGAGTAATGAGGAGGTTTCCAGGTCCACAGGCCCTTGTGGAGTTTAAGAATAATGTGGATGGAGACCAAAAATAATGCAAGCAACAGTTTATTGAACAAAACAGGAAAAAGCCCTTGGACAGGAAGCCAATAGGAAACCCTAGCAGCTCTCTGTTAGAGAAAGAAAAGAATGAGTAGCTCCTGGTCTAGAAGCCAGGAGGGGTCCAAGTGGGTAACCTAGTGGCTTTGAGGGTTTCCTGTATAGACCCAGGGCAGAAGGGAGCTGAAGCTCTGAGATGGCTCTCCATGATTGGCTTGAGCTGTTAGATGGTTCTCAGTGATTGGCTTCATGCACTTACAAATAGGAAAAGCCAGGACTTCCTCAGGGTGGGGGAAGTATAGCTACTTTCTTTACTCACATTAGGAACCTGAACTGTAGTAACTACTTTATCCCAGGGCAAGTAAAAAACAAACTCAATTGAAAATTAGCCTGGGGGTGGGGGAGGGGCTCACCAGATGTCCTATTCTGTAGTTTTTCTTCCCTAAACTGCCTGTCACTAACTTCTGTAAATTGTTGGTCATGTTATGTGCTTATTTTTTTCTGAGCTGAGTTCTTTATTAATGTTTATTGTTACTGATAAATTTTGAATATTAATCCTTTGTTAGGTATATGCATGACAAATATCTGGACTGTGACTTGTCTTTTATTTAAAGTTTTAAATGCATCTATTTATAATAAAATGGGTAGTATGTTTACATGAACAGAAGTACAAAAGAGGACTGGCAGTATACTCAGTGGTAGAGTGCTTGCCTGGATCACACAGAGCCCTGGGCTCAGTCCTCATCACTGCAAACAACAAACAAGCACAATCTCCAAAAGAACAATGAAAATTTATTTCTTACTCCTGTTTCTTTCGCATTCATCTAGTTCTCTTCTGCAGATGCATTGTGACTGCACTTCTTAAAAATTTTGTTTATAATGTCATTCATTATACAGAAATTTTAAATTTTAATGTAGGTAAATATGTCAACCTTTCCTTTGTGGACTGTGCTTTTCATATACTGTTTAAGAACTCAACTTCTGTTGTATTAATTTATTCTTAAATACTGTTTTCAGGGCTAGTAATGTAACTTTGTAGTAGAGTGTTTACCAAACACAAATAAAGCTCTAGGTTTGAGCCTCAGCACTGCAAAAGCAAAAACACCATATGTCTTATTTACTTTTTTTGTTGCTGGGACAGAATACTCAATATACACAATTGAGGAAAAAATTATTTTAGTTCACAGTTTTAGAAGTTCTCAGTCCATTCTTGACGGCTGCCAGTGGTTGGGCACATAATGGAGTGGAGGCAGAGGATTTCTTCACAGGATCACTGGCAGGAAGTCAAGTGAAGGAGGAAGGGTGATACTAAGGCATTCTCTGAGTTTCTGTCCCAATGATCCACCCCTTCTGGTCAAGCCTCAATGTTGCTCTCCTTCCAGTTTAAGCGCCAGGCATCTAGCTCTTCCCACCAGGCCCAGCTGTCCAACAGCAAAGGCCCCATAGGTGTCCCACCGCATCCAAACATATGAGGCTTTTGGGGACACTCCAGATCTAAACCACAACCTCATGTTTTCTAGAAGTTTCAAATCATTTTTTCATATTTAGATCTTTATTTTGTCTAAAACTAATTGATTATTATTTGATACAGGGGGTTGAGCCCAGGGATTTTTCATTGAGCTACATTTCCAGCCCTTTGCAAGCAATTTTAAAAAACCTGTTTCTCCAGGTTGCACAGGCTGTCCTTGGACTTGGAATCCTCTTACCTCAGCCTTCCAAGTCCCTAGGATTACAGGAATGTGTCATAGGTCTGATCTAGAACTTATTTTTGTGTATGATGAGAGGTAGGGATTACCCCTTCCTTCTCTATAGTGTAAAACTGCTCATCTTTATGTTCTTAAGTAAGTGTTTGATCTAATACAACTGTCAGTGGCAGTGGGAAGTCTGTTGCTGGGCTTCAGCTCTGTTGGCAAAATCAGTGAACTGGTGCAGTTTTTTATTTCTGCTTTGTTCCTACTTGCAGAAGAGTGCTCAGAGTCCTAATAAGTACAGCCTTTCAGTTCCCATAATGTGCCCTTGTGTCCGGTAATATGTCTGGAATTTGTGTAGGCTGTGCTGGGGCAGGGAAAGGAGAGTTCTTTTGTCACATGGACAAGGACAAAGCTTTTTTCCTGTCTCTTCGATTTACCAATGCCTCATCAGAAGCTTTCAGCATTTATGTAAGAAATTTATTTTTCTTGAGCTTGAGCAAACTTAGCATTTGTTTTAAAATATTGTAGAGTATGAAATTGTCTTTGCTTAAATATACTGTTTTTTTTTCTTTAATTCTAGGAATCTCGTAAGCTATTAAACATGTTCCTTATTCTTAGGTTTGTACTGTCTCATTGTATATAATTTGGAAAGGAATTAGTGGGCTTTGTGATAAGGGGGTAGTTCAAAAAAATTCTGCTATAACTTGTCTTTTCTGTCTCCTATCTTTTTTTTCTTTTAAAGCCATTTCTAAATATTAGATACTGTTGTACCAGATGCTACACTCAGAAAAAAAAATGAGGAAGGAAAAGATTAAAAAAGAACTGGCTTTAAGAAAATTTATGTAGCATAAGCAGTAAGTAAACATGGGGGAGGAGCAGAGGAGAAAGAAAGATTATTTATGTGTTACTTAGGTGTAAGGACTTCTAAGATGTGTTTCTTATATTTCTTGTAAATAACTAGTGGCAGCCTTGAATCTGTTTCTTTCTACCTGTTCAGGGTGTTTAGGAGAGGGAGCTTGGGAGTGATGGCTCTTTAGGAAAGACTCTGTTGAGAAAAAGAGTGGCTTTGTGCTTCTAACTCCTTTCGCACTGATGTATTTGATCCAGTTTAGTGCTGGTAGAATCAGTTATGATTACAGTTGTAGAATCTTAAACTGAGTCATGCTCTGGACATTAATAAGTCTGTAGGTTTTATGTGTGTATATGTTTCTACTTCAGGAATATAGTAAGTATTATTTATATACATTTGTATGTTAGAACTAATTTGATCTGAATCAGTTGTTTAGGATTAAAAGAGATGTGAATTTTGTAAGATAATTCATTTAGGCTGGATAATCATGATTCTTTTTGGTGCTAACAATTCGTGGTTTTCTGGATTTCTCAATACAGTGGTAATCTCTCATAGGCAACAATTATAATTAGTAATTTCATATTGACTCTTGTTTCTTTCTTTCTTTGTTGTTGTTGTTGTTTTGAGATAGGGTCTTAATCTGTAGCCCTGGCTGGTTCTGAACTCACTGTGTAGCCCAGACTGGCCTCAAACTCACAGCAATCCTCCTGCTTCAGCCTTCCAAGCGCTAGGGATTACAGGTGTGTGCAGCCAAGCCCAGTTTATGTGGTGCTGGGGAATTCTGGTACTCAGCACAGTGCTTGGTAGGCAAGCACTTTAACCACTGAGCTATTCCTCCAGCGTGACTCTTGTTTCTTTTAAAAAGTAAATTGACATTTTAAAAAAGAGATTCTTCAGGCTTGGTGACATACTTCTGCAACTTAGTTAATTGGGAGGCTGAGGCAGGGGAATAATTAAGTTGAAAGCCAGACTGGGCAACTCAGTGAGACCCTGTTTCAAAATAAAAAATAAGGTGCCAGGAATATGTGTAGTTCAGTGGCAGTGTGCTATACCTGCCTATCATGCAGGAGGCCCTGAGTTCAGATGGACAGGAGGACTGTGGGGATGGGGGGAAAGAGACTTCTGTGAAAGGTTTGTTCTGAGATCCTAATTGGCTTATTTTATAATCATTGACATCTTTAGCTTTGCATAGGAAAAATAACCGATCCTATTATGTAAAAAGGTTGAGGAGACAAAGATTTGAAATTTTCTTTGGTGGCTTGAGAACACATATTCATTGTTTTAAATTTGTATGTGATTACTTTGTAGTGAATTATCATTTTGGAGAAAAGAATCTCATAACCACCAGCTGATAAAAATTTTGTAATCATTTTTCAAGGAAGTAGAGATGAACTTTCAGATTTACCCATGCCTTGTTTTCATTATACTGTTAATAAAATTGCCCACGTAGTGTTGGCAAAATGTGTTACTGGTTAGTTATGTTTAATATTTAGAAGTGTCTTTTTTCTGGAATAGTGCTTTGGTATAACTAGAGTATAATGGATAATTTTCCTTGGTCATATGACAGGTGACTAATAATAGAATGAGTTGATAGAGTTAATTGAGTATGGGTACAAATAATGATGTGTCTGCTATAAGAAATGGAATAATGCCAGGTCTGTTGGTGCAGTCCTGTAATCCAACACAATGGGAAGCTGAGGCAGGGAGAATCAAGTTTGAGCCCAGTCTGGGCAATTTACTGACGTGGTGAGAACCTATCTTAAAAAAATAAAAAGAAGGAAAAGAAAAGGGTTAGGAATGTAGTTCAATGGGAGGGGCCTGGGTTGGACTCCTTCATACACCCACACAGATAGAATAACATAGTTCTTAAATGTAACATACATTATAAGTAAAATGGGGTATAGTAGCCCATTGGGAAACAAAGAACAGAGAAAGAAATAGGTGAGTGTGTCATTTTGCCTGAGATCCCAGCACTGAGGGAAACTGGCAGGAGGATTGCAAGTTCCAGTCCAGCCTGGGTGACCTTGTGACTCGATGAGCCCTTGTTTCAAAATTTAAAAAGGCTGGGGATATAGCTCAGTACAAAGTCCTGGGCTCAGTCCTCAGGAACACACACAGACACACACACACACACACACACACACACGAGATTTCTGAGAATCAAAGGAACTTTGCCAATGCAGACAAACGTAATATAGGAAAACCAGTTAAGAAAGAAGAAACTGTTTAAGCTCAGTCTTCAGTGATTTATGGGTCAAAGGTATCCAGAATTGGAAGATTTAAAAATAGAACCATTGGGGCTTGGAACATAGCTCACCAGTTAAAATGCTTGCCTAGCAAGCACAAGGCCCTGGGTCTGATTCCTCAGCACCAAGTAAACTGGGTGTGGTGGTGCACACCTGTAATCCCAGCACTCAGGAGGCAGAGACAGGCGGCTTGCTGTGTGTTTAAGGTCAGCCTAGGTATATAGTGAGTTCAGGACCAGCTTGGACTACAGAGCGAGACCTTGTCTCAAAAACCAAGCCAAATAAACAATGCTTCCTCCCCAAATAAACCCCCAAACCAAACCAACCAACCAAACAAACAAAACTTGTGCTGAAGATACATCTCACTGGTAGAGTGCGTGCCTTGCAAGTGTAAGATCCTGGTTTCAATCCCTAGCACTGCAAAATAATAATAATAATTATTATTGTTATTTTTTGAGACAGTGTCTCACTCTATAGCCTAGGCTGGTCCTGAACTCACTATGTAGCTGAGGCTGGCCTTGGACTCAGAAATCCTCCTGCCTCAGCCTCTAGAGTGCTGGGATTACAGGCGTGCGCCACAATGTCTGGCTTTATGTGATGCTGGGGAATCAAACTCAGGGCCTTGCACTTGCTTTAACTGCTGTGCCGTTCTTCCAGCCCTGCAAAATAATTAAATAGAACTGGACAAAGCAGAATTAAGGTCTCTTTTATGTAACTCTAAGTGTCTTCCATTCTCTGAAGTTTTTTAGCTGTGAGGAACAGAATCCAAGGGCATCCAGGTCAGTAATAGGGAGCTGATTACAAAGAGACTTCTGCTTATTTATGGACTCGAGGACCAAAAAGCTCATTGTGTATGAAAAAGAAATGTACCAGATTGATTCCCCCAAAGGTTCTTTGGTTCATTTTTTTCAGCGACGCCGTCTGCAGTTTTGTTATCTGCAATGATTCTCTTCGAGGTCAGCCCATTATCTTCAATCCTGACTTTTTTGTGGAGAAACTCCGGCATGAGAAACCTGAGGTGTTCACTGAGTTGGTGGTCAGCAACATCACAAGGCTTATTGATTTACCCGGGACTGAACTGGCCCAGCTGATGGGGGAAATGGACCTTAAGTTGCCTGGTGGGGCTGGCCCAGCATCAGGATTCTTCCGGTCTCTTATGTCTCTCAAGAGGAAAGGTAGGAGACTCGTTTGTGGAGGGTGGACAGGTCTCTGCTACTCTTTGGGCTTTACCCTTAACACCTACACATTCCCTGAGGAGTTGTGATTATCCTCAAGCATTTTTGTTTATTTTTATAATATTCATTAGTAGAATCTTAAGTACTAGAAATGAAAATTAAAACTACTTAAATAAAGAAATAGTTAAGCTAAAGCAAATATATTCAGTTCCTGAGAGATGATATGGTTAGGTTAGGTGGTTATCAGGGGCATCTTAGTTTCCATAATTATATTTAATTTTCAAATTTTCAAATGATGATATCCTGTTGTATTGCCAGGGTGGCCTTGAACTCCTCCCTGAAGTGGTTCTACCATATTCTCTGAGTAGCTGGGGCTATAGGCACCTGGCACTGTGCCCAGTTAATATATTAAAAAGAAGAAAAACCCAACATTGCATAGCTGGAGAATAGAGCAACTGAACATTTTTCAAGTAATAGTTGTTCTCAAATGTTTTCATTTCTAGGAATGCTTTTAGAAGACTGGTACCTACAAATCATCCAAAAAGACTTTGCAGTAAATAAAGGACTTATAGCATTGCTTTTGATAATATATCAAGGAGTTCTTATTTTATTTTATTAAATATAAGGGAAACATTAAGGTGAAAAATGTTTTAAGTTTTTTTATTTTTATTTATTTATTTATTTATTTTTTGGTTTTGAGGCAGGATCTTGCTCTGTAGTCTAGGTTAGTTCTGAGCTCACTGTGTAGCCCAGACTGGCCTTAAATTCAAGGCAAACCTCCTGCCTCAACCTCCTGAGTGCTAGGATTACAGATGTGTGCCACTATGCCCAGGTTATCAGACATGGGTATTTAGTGCCTGCTAGGCAAGTGTTTTAATTGCTGAGCTATTCCTTCAGCCCCAGTTTTAAGTATTAACAGATGATGTCTTCTACATAGTGGATTATATGTCATGTTTGGCAATCATGGTTCAAATTTCTTTTTTTTTTACATTAAACTTAAATCAGTGCGATAGTTATTATTACTTAAATAAGAAAATGATCTTTGTCATCAAAGTACCAACAGTCTATTATTGAACTTGGTGAGAGATGATTTGAGAATTGTTTTGATTGCATTTACTGGAGTACTTCCAGGGCTGCTTTCTTTTTTTTTTTTTTACCCTTTGAAAACATTTGCTGAGCTATAAAATAGGATGCTGGAGTAGATTTAAATATGACTTTTATATTATTTATGTGAAATGTCCTGTCCTGTCATATGGTTTTGTGGTTTTTCAGAGAAAGGAGTGGTATTTGGGTCCCCACTGACGGAGGAAGGCATTGCCCAGATACACCAACTGATTGAGTATCTGCACAAAAGTAAGAGTACTCAAAGTTCTGTATTAATAGTTGTTTAATGAAGAATTGTCAATTTTCCATTGAGAGTGAAATGCCTTGGGTTTGTAGGTGCCAGTTAACCATCAACAAGGCAGCTAACCAGTGATAATGAATTTCAGGTGGCAGGTTTGAAAATCTGTTTCCTTTAAAACGTCATCTTTTATACTCATACACCTCATACTCTCAAAGAAGCATATAAATTAAATAGTGTGTGAAATTACATTTACCTTTTATCCCAGGGACATTTCTTCTGGAAGAATGTGTTGTTGCTGAAGAGCCATGGCATTTATTCAAGAGTGCATGATAGTTTTCATCTCTAGCCGTCTATGGTTTACATACACTTTTCACTTAATTTTCATTTCACTTTTTAGTAGTCATGCTCTTCATGCCATCATTGCTCTTAAGTTTTTGGCACAGCTGAGTATGTAGGAAATGTGTGAACTTATGTGATGCCTTGATAAATTCAGCCCGTGCGTGCGTGCGTGTGCGTGCGTGTGTGTGTGTTACTGTGGGTCAAGCCCAGGCCTTTATACTGAGGTGCACTGCTAGCTCATTTTATTTTTGATTTTGATACAAGGTCTGAGTGATTAAATTGGCTGAAGCGGGGCATGAACTAGTGATCTCTTGCTTTACCCTCCCAGAGTGCTGGAATGACAGACTAGTGCCAGCAGGCCCGGCCTAAACACTTCCTTGTGCCTTATTGTAGGTGAACATTGTGCCATGAGCTAGTGCAGATTGTAAACTGGCAGCTTATGGGTTTGAGTCATCTGCATTTATGTCTTATTAGTTGGCAAAGGGTTAAATTAAAAATAAAATCACTTATCCGTCTTTTTTCTTAATGAGGAGAGTCCAGGTTTTCAATTTCTTTGTATGATAAAAGATCTAGTATCGTTGGTTTCAGCTGCCACTTGGACACAGTCAGCTGGAACACAGGGAAATGTTTTCCAGTTAATTCTGGTTCCCATTCATTCCTTTACCATTACCTGTTTGTCTCTGTAAGCTTGTGAAATTGCGTAATTCCCAAAAATGGTGATATTATGAAGATGAAAACATGGATGTGTTTTTTCGGGATCAAATCAAAATTGTTAACATCCCATCTTTTAAAAAGCTCTCCTTGGATGAACTTAGAACATAGTAGGAAGGGATGGCTAGGTTAGTTGGGATGACCCTATGCTTCTGGGAATCTCTTAGACTGAAAGGGGATCTGACCCATTTACAGTTCAAATTCATGGAAAAATGCAGAGACTAGATTTACTTTAGGCTGAGAAAAATGGTTCAGAGGAGTACCATCTGCAGGATAAACTCAGTCCCTCCAAGCACAGTCTGGAAAGAATAAGGGGAATGGAAGAATCAGGGAGATTTGGCTTCTTTTTCAGTTAATATTTCAGGCTCACTCTACTGGTGATGAGGATAAATTCACAGTATCCAGATACATATTTTTTTAGGGTGCGGTGAAGACTCTTGGGTGGACCGTCTTTCATTTTGGGTTACTTTCATGTGCTTATCGATGGTCCGATATGCTTCTTCAAGGGGTTCTAAATTTCTCTGGAATAAAAAAAAATCTTGTTTAAAGGCTTCATAAAAGATCTTTTATGTAAAAATTAATGTTTATTAATATATTAATAATAAATTATAACTTTCCTTTTTTCTCCCCTTTTTTTTTGCCTTTCCTCTTTTCTCCCATGCTGAGCAGATTTGAGAGTAGAAGGTTTGTTTAGAGTCCCAGGCAATAGTGTCCGACAGCAGATTTTAAGAGATGCTCTCAATAATGGAACTGATATTGACTTGGAATCAGGGGAATTTCATTCAAATGATGTTGCTACTTTACTGAAAGTGTTTCTAGGAGAGTTACCAGAGCCTCTGCTGACACACAAACATTTCCATGCACACCTCAAAATTGCTGGTGAGTATACAAAGTGAGAAAATAAATATCTTCCAATTTAGTGAAAAGCTTTGGGATTTTAACTTCCAGCAATACTTCTAATATTGGTGAAGACTTCTAATATTGCCTGTTTTCTCCAGGTACTTGTAAATATTAACTAATTGGGTTTGATTTAATTAAGAGTTTTTCTTGGTAAGTAAGTTTCTTACTAAGATAAGGAGCTGATAATGAATAAAGGTCTGAGTTTTGTTTCTGTATCGCTGATGGAGCCTAGCACAGTACTGTGAGCATTTTAGTTGCTCAGTAATGTAATGCTTTTCGTTGGATTGGATTGGCTCTGGAGATTCATCACCTCAGATGGTTATAGATCTGGTGCATTCACCTTGGCTTTTGCTAAGTTGGCTGTGCCTCAGTTGAGACCATTGTGCACTTGGATTTTTTTTTTTTTTTTTTTTTTGAGATAGAGTCTTGCTCTGTAGTGCATGCTGATCCTCCTGAATTAACATACGGCAGTCTTCTTGCCTCAGCCTCCTGAGAATGCTGGGAGGTGAATGCTATCATGTCCAGTTTTTGTGGCTTTGGAGAATCAAACCCAGGGCCCTGCACTTGTTAGGTGAGCACTCTGCTAAGCTATGCTCACAGCCAGGAAATTTAAAAAAAATCATTTATTTGTTTGAGACAGGGTCTTGTGGTGTAATTGATTCTGTTCCTGAACTCACTATGTACTCTGCCTAGGCTAGCTTTGACCTCACGGCAGTTTTTCTGCCTCAACCTTCTGAGCTAGGGTTACTCTTGTATGCCACTACACCCAGTTTTTTTGGTTCTGGGGAATTGAACTCAGGGTCTTGCGCTTGCTAGGCAAGTACTTTAGCTGCTAAGTTATGCCTTCAGCCCAGAAATTTGATTTAAAAAAATAATTTTATAGCTGGGCGTAGTGAGTGGCACAGGTCTGTAGTTTGAGTACACTGGGAGGGAAAGGCAGGAGGATCACAAATTTGATTCTAGCCTGAGCGACTTAGTAAGACTTTGCCTCTAAAAGAAAAAGGCTGTGGATATTCTTGCTGTCTGAATAGACAGTACATTTTCATGGTTCAAAATTCAGCAGATTCACAGAGCATATGGTGAGAACCTTCTCTCCCACATGTTCCCTGGTTGTTCTTCCTTGAGACAATCAGTACTGGTGATTTCTAATGTAGCCTTCCAGAGATTTGTATGCTAGAAATACTTACATGTATTCCTTTTTCTTTTTTATGGAGTGGCACAGTATTATACACATTTTTTTTTTTGCTTTGTTATGTTCATTTAATGTATTTTGGAAAATGTCCCAATTTCAGCTCATAAGTGGTTTTCTTGTTCTTTGTGCCTGTGTGGTGGGGCATTCATTCTTAAATGGCATAGCTGTCATGCTGCCATAGGCTCTCTGCACACAGCATGAGTTCTGCCCTTAAGCCTTTTCTCTCTTCCTTTTTTCCAACTCTAAGGAAATGAAATATAGGGTTTTTTCTTTTAAATAATTTTAACTAGGAAAAGAAAAAATCTAGTTTAACAATTTTAAAATCTAATAAGATTAGTTTCCTTATTTTTTTGAAGGGTTTAAGAAAATTATTTCTGGTGGTGGAGAAAGCAGGGCCATGCATGTTAAGCATGCTGTCTACCCCTGAGCTACATGAGGTTCAGTTCTTCAAAAGCACTTTTAGTAGCGACCTAGGTGATAAAAATAAGTGAATATTATTAGAATGTTGTGCATTTTTATGATTAACATGAGAAGGAACAAAGTTGTTTGATCTTTGAAAGAGATTTAGGAAATACTGATACATTCTTTTTATGTGTTAACATGAAGGATGCATGTTTTATTTGCTTTTCTGTTGAGTTGTTTGAAATCCTCCATTTCACTGCCCTGTGACTCACAGTTCCCTGAGAACATATTAAGGTGTGGCATAGCTGCAGCATTTCCTACTCTTTGCTGATAACTGGAAGGGAGTTTTGTTTTTAATTTTATATTAACAGAGTACATATTATAGAAATATTACCTGACATTCCTACATCTGAAATTATTATTCAGGTTAAATGGCTTAAATAACACACTGTAATTATTTTTCAGTTTGTATAACTTATACCCAAGTAATTATTAGGGTTCTTTGATGTTCTCATTATCCCAGGAACATTTTTTTATTGATACTCTATGAAGCCTGTTGGGAAGAAACGATTCTGACTCTGCTAGGATCTTCCTGGAATCATCCTGTTATCAGATCATGAGCCACTCCAGTTTTTCCCTTAGCCATAAACTATTTCAGTGGGGAAAGCGCCAGGGGTGGCATTGTCAGAGGCACGTGTGGGCATGCTTCTGTTTCTCTTGGGTATATATCTAAGTACAGAAGGGTTGGGGCCTATCGTAACTCTGACTTTTTAACATAGTACCCAAATGTTTTCCAAAATGGTTGTACCATTTTCTATTCCTGCTGGTAAAATTGGAGGAGTTCATTTTTCACCAATGGTTGTGCTGTTGTTGGTCTTTTTGATTATAGTCATCATAGTGGTTGTGAAATGGCATCTCCTTGTGGTTTCGATTTACTTATTTATTTTTGAAACCGGGTCTTGCCTGTAGACCACTCAGTACCCCAGGCTAGTCTTGAACTCAAGACAGTCCTCCTGCCTAGCCTCCAGAGTGCTAGGATTACAAATGTGCACCGCCATGCCCAGCTTTATGTGGTACTAGGAAATTGAACTCAGGGCCTAGGCAAGCGCTTTAACCACTGTGCCATTGTTCCAGACCCTTGATTTACATTATTTAAATTTCAAAATGTATATTTACTTGATAGTTAATGATACAGAGCATATAAACATTTATTGGCTATTTGTGTAGTTCTTTCTTTTGCTGTGGTGGTCGAGATAAAATGCAGGGTCTTGCACCTACTAGGCAAGCACTGTGCCACTGAGCTACTATCCCAGCCCTTTATCTTTTATTTGGAGACTAGGTCTTGCTAAGTTGCTCGGGCTGTCCTTGAATTTAAAATCATCCTGCATTAGCCTACCAGCAGCTGGTATTACAGGTGTGTGCCACCATGCCTAGCTAATTTCTTTGGAGACATGTCTACTTAAATCCTTTCCATTTTTTCCTTTTTTTTTTCCTGTTCTTTTTCATATTCTTTTTCTTTCTTTTTCCTTTCTTTGGACTAAACCCAGGGCCTAATGTTTGAACTTGCTGGGTAGTCCAGGCTGAGCTTGAACTCACAAACCTCCTGCTTCAGTCTCCCATGTGCTAGCATTACAGGTGCTTGCTACCATACCCGGCCTCCATGATTTGTTTTTTTAACTGTTGAGTTATATTGATGTAATTTATTATGTTGTGCTATAATCTTTTATTTGTTTGTTTGCTTGCTTGTTTTTTGTAGTGATGGGGATAAGAACCCTGGGCCTTATGTGTGCAAGGCAAGTGTATCCCTGAGCTACATCTCCAGCCCACTAAAATGCCCATGTTCACACAGGAAGTACCTGACAAGACTATTTCTTTTCCTTTACATTTCTTTTTTTAGTACTGGCAGTCAAACTCAAGACCTTGCACATGCAAGGATGCTGATTTTTGAATTTTGTTTATAATTGATTATAAAAATTGATATATTTATTTTTCCTTTTTTGCTGTGAGTTGAAGGGAGGATAGTAATAATAGCATTGATTTTTTTTCCTTGCTGATATTTTCTCTCCTCTCTAATAATGTCTTTTGTTTTCAAGACTTAACTCAATTTGATGATAAAGGAAACAAAACCAACATACCAGATAAGGAGAGGCAGATCGAGGCACTGCAGTTGCTCTTCCTCATTCTCCCTCCACCCAACCGTAACTTGCTGAAGTTGTTGCTGGATCTCCTGTACCAGACAGCAAAGAAACAAGACAAGAACAAAATGTCTGCCTATAACCTTGCCCTTATGTTTGCACCCCATGTCCTGTGGCCAAAAAATGTGAGTGTTGAAAGGAAGAGTAACAGTTGTTGGTTTTCTCGGGTTGGTCCTTGTCGTGTGGCTGTACCTTGGAACCTGTCAAGGGTCCAAGGTCTAGTCTTCAGCTTTATGAGTTTAAGGACTTAACTTTATTAATTCATTCAAGAGTAATCCAACCTGAGGATGTCAATTCTGGTAATCTTTGATAAGCCTGCTTGGCAACTTATTAGTGGAAACTCTTTGTAGAAAAATATGACTATGGAATGAACTAGAATACTCACTTTGGTTGGTCATTGTAAGTTTCTTCTTAATAGAAGAGCCTTCTTCTTCCTTTTTTTTTTGAGACAGGATCTCACTCTGTAGCCCAGGCTGGTCCTGAACTCACTATGGAGCCCAGGCTGGCCTTGGACTTAGGATAATCCTCCTGCCTCAGATTCCTGAGTGCTGGGATTATAGGCATGTGCCACCACACCTGGCTCTATATGGTGCTGGGGAATCAAACTTGGGTGCTTAGCACTTGATTTAGCGCTTGCAAGTGCTTTAACCGCTGAGCCATTCCTCCAGCCGCAGGAGAGAGAGCCTTCTTGAGAATGCAGTTTCATTTCTGAAGATTTGTATGAATTCATAATAAAGTGATCTTACAGGGTAATGTTATCAAGTTTTGTATGAGTAGACATGTGAAGCAATCCTGTCCTGACTGTTCTGTTTCGCATAGGTGTAATTTACTTGGGTAAAGCTAAAATGTACTTATTACTGAGACTGTGACCTTCTCAGTTACTTATCTAAGAAAAAAATTATCTAGGATTTTATATGTTGTTCTTTTGTCATTGTGATAAGGTTTCACTAAATTTCTTAGTTCTCCAGGTTGGACTAGAGCTTGGGATCCTCCTGCTTCAGCCTCCCAGTGTGCTCTGGTTTCAGTATTTGCTACCATGCCTGGCTTAAAATAAATACTTGACGTGGGGGCACACAGCTCACAGTCCATTCATAATATAGATATTATTGTGTGCTAGAATTGTGAACAGGATACTTGGGTCAGAAGCTGCAAACCACTTATGTTGCCTACATCCTTTACCTTTTATCTGCTTAGGTTCCTCCTCTGTAAACTGGATATAATAGTAGTTTTACCCTTACAAGGTTGTTGGGAAGTCAGTGGAATAGAAGTAAAGTAGTTTTAAAGTTATAAGAAATGTGAAAAGTGAAGTAAAGGAGAAAGATTGTGTGGAGCATTTACCTAACAAATAACTAGTTAAAAAATACTAGAAAGTTTTGGGCCAGGAAGAGCCTTTGGGGTAGGTTGGAGAGGAGAGGACACATCAGTACTTGTCCAGATTAAGGAGATTAGGCCTAATCATGTAGAATTTTAAAAGAAGCTAACCAAATTTATGGAAACGGAGTAAGTTATTTATAAAAGAAAGTATGCAAAGTGTCCTGGGAAGTGCAAACAGATCAAGTGACAGATTTGTGGTGACATCAAGGGCTTGGGCATAGCATAGCAGAGGTGCTGAAGTACTTACAGAAAGAAGTGGGAGAAAACAGAGAAGGAAATCAATAACAGTTTGTGTTTTTAAGAAATAGATGTCACCTTTGGTATCAGTTACTTGTGACAGTTCTCCTTCTCTCTGGAGAAGCTCTTGCTTTTCTGAAGAGGCAATGCCCTTGATAGCTAGTACAGATTATGTTCTTCCTGTCCATTTTGAATCCTAAACTAGAGTTTCTTTAGCAACTTTGCTTATGTATCTAATTCTTAAGTAGAATTATTAGGAAATTCTCACAGAAAAAGACAGATGATAGTTCTTAGATGATTATGTCATATCTAGGGTGAAGCTGCTGAACCAGAAATCAGTGTTTTTAGAATCAAACATGTTTAGTGGTACATTTATTAGGGATAGTAATAATCATACATTTGAAAGAATAAGTACCACTTCCTAGGCCGTAATGTGCTTTGCTTGATCTCTTTTCCTCTGAATAGGCCACTGCAAATGACCTTCAGGAAAATATCACAAAGTTAAACAATGGGATGGCTTTTATGATCAAACACTCCCAGAAACTTTTTAAGGTAGGTGAAGTATGGTGATTGGTTGATAACAGGCCAAGAAAGACGGAGCTAAGTGGACCCCTATGTAAGAAAGATCCTTATAGACTGGAAACTGGAATAGACAGCGGCAAAACCCTCATGGGTATGGAGCCCTAGGAACAGGAGGCTGAGTAGGTCTCAGTCCTTGAGGTACTTGGCTCTCCTCTGAGTCATCCTTCCTTTGCATGAAAGGTCACACATGCTGGCAGCAGTCTCCTTTGTTTTGCCTGTTTCCTGCTACATAAAATTCAAATCTCTCTGTTATTTTGTATTCTTTGTCCCTTTCAGTCCAAACAGGCAATGGTTCTGTCAGCATAATTTTCTCAAGAAAATTAGACAAAAGCCACATATACACATTGCTTAGAGATAAATCTTTTACTTTGATTTCCTGCTGAGAAGGCCAGTACAGTACCTATAGATTCTTGAAGGTCTTCTGGTTGACCTGGGGCAGTATGGGAAACACATTCTTCTCTCTTAAAAGCCCCTTTGTGTGACTGAATACTGATGGTCTCCTGTGTCTGGAGTTTGAGAAGATATCCTTGGCTTTTTCTTTAGAGTACACATTCTTTTTTCCCTCTTTAAAAAAATTCTTTTATTATTATGTATTTCTGATATATAATAATAATCTACTTGAGAAATTGCTATATTTATATATTGATGAGCTTTACTTCTCTGTTCTCAACCCTTCTGCTCCATCCTCTTTCATCTCCACAAAGTCAATGTTCTTACTTTCTTCCATCTTTCTTTTACTATTTTTATGGTTTTGATTTTTTATATTAGAACCACCATGCAGTAGTTAACCTTTTCTGTTTGATTCATTTCACTGAACAAGTGGTCTCAAGGTGCATCCATTTCCCTACAAATGATTCAGATTTATTTTTCTTTATGGTAGGGTAGTACTTCATTGTGTAAATAATACCACATCTTCTTTATCCATTCAGCTGTTAATAGACATATTGCCAGCTTTCAAGATTCAACCATTATAAGTTGTGTTGCTATAAGTTGTGTAAACATGGGTATGCATGTATCACTCTTCTATGATGAATTCAGTTATTTTGGGAAGGTACCCAAAAGATGTATAGCTGGGTCAAATGGGATGTCTTTTTAGTTTTTTGAGGAATCTTCATACAGCTTTGTCTTAGTTACGTTTTCAGTGCTGTGGCAGAATAACTGAGATCCACAACTTTAGGGAGGAAAGATTTATTTTAGCTCACAGTTTCAGAAGGTCACAGTCCATTCATGAGTGGGTGGCTGGAAATCGTGAAACCACATGGTGAGGCCAGAGTTGGAGACAGAGCTCTTTATGACATGGAAGAACAGAGCTAAGTCAGAGAGGAAGGGTTGAGCTAGCACACACCTCGCCAGGTCAGGCCCCAAGCATTTGCTCCTTCCAGCCAGGTCTACTTCCCAACAGTAACAGTATCCATAGGTACATGAGGTTTTCAGGGGATACTCCAGATCCAAACCACAACAGGCCCTGCGTTAATGGTTGTACCGGTTTACAATTTCACCGGCAGTATAGGAGGGTTCTTTTTTCCACACAGCCTCACCAGCATTTGTTCCTTCTAGAGTTCTTCAAGCCAGCCATTCTGACTGGAATTAGATGGAATCTCAGTGTTGTTTTGGCTTACATTTTTTTGATGGCTAAAGAAGCTCAATATTTTTTCATGTATTTATTGGGCATTTGGAATTCTTATGAGAACTGTCTATGCATTTCAGTTTCCTATTTGTTGCTTAGGTCTTTTATTTTAGGGGTATCTAATTTTTTGTCAGTTCTTTGCATATTGTTGATAATAGTTCTCTGAGGAGTGGCTGGCAAAACTTTTTTTTCCCCATATTATGGGTACTTTCTTCACCCTGTTGATTGTTTCCTTTGCTGTGCAGAAGCCTTCTAATTTGGTGTAATCCCATTGGTTGATTCTCATGTACTTTGGGTGTTTTATTGAGAAAGTTCTTGCCTATGTCTGTGTCTTCAAAGGTTTTTCCTTTTCTTTCAACCAGTTCAGTGTTTCTTTTTTGTTTGTTTGTTTAATTGAGATGGAGTCTTGCTCTATATCCCTGGCTGGTCCTGAGCTCATTGTTTTGGCCAGGCTAGTGTTGGACTCAGGAGCAATCCTCCGGTCTCAGCCTCCCAGGTACTGGGATTACAGGCGTGCACCACCATGCCCAGCTTTATTTAGGGCTGGGGAATCACTTATGGTGTTGAGCCTGCTAGGCAAGCGCTTTAACCATTGTGCCATTCCTATAGCCCCTCAGTGTTTGTTTCCATTTTAATATCTAGATCTCTGATCCATTTTGATTTGATTTTGGTACATGTAAAATATGTAGGTCTAGTTCCATTCTTCTCCACGTGGCTAGTCAACTTTCCCAGCACCATTTGTTAAAACAGCTATCTTTCTTCAGCATATGTTTTTGGTCCCTTTGTTGAAGATCATGTGGCTGAGAGTACTCAGGGCTGTCTCTGCACCCTCGATTGTGTTTCACTGATCCACCTGTCTAGCTTTGTGCCAAAACCATGAGGGTTTTTTTTCTTTTTTAAATCACTGTTGCTTTTTAATGTAACTTGATAACCGGTATTGTGATGCCTCCTCCTTTTGTTTAGTTCTTATGGCTGTTTTGGCTATTCTAGGTCTCTTCTGGTTCCATATAAATTTGGGAGTCATTTTTTTCTAGTTCTATGAAAAATGCTGTTGTTATCTCAATTGGGATTATATTGAATCTGTATATCAGTTTTGGTAGTATGGCCATTTTGACAATGCTGGTTTTGCCTATCCAGGAATCTGGGATGTCTTTCCATTTCCTAATATTCTCTTTTATTTCTTTTTTTCAGAGTACTGTATTTTTCACTGTAGAGGTCCTTTACCTCCTTAGTTAGGTTGATTCCTAGTTTTTCAGTTTCTTTTGAGGTTACTGTGAATGGGACTGTTTTTCTGATCTTTTGCTCCATGTTTTCATTGTTGCTGTAGAGGAATGCAGGATTTTCTGTTCTGCCACTTGGCTGAATTTATTAGTTCTAAGAGTATTCTGGTGGTCTTTTGGGGGTACTCAAAGTAGAAGATCATGTCATCTGCAAATAATGATAGTTTGATTTCCTCCTTTCCTATGCATATTCTCTTCATTCTCTTGTCTGACCGCTCCAGCTAAGGTTATGAGCACTATATTAAATAAAAGTGGTAAGAGTGGACAGCCTTGTCTTGCTCCTAATTTGAGGGGAATTGCTCTCAGTTTTTCCCCATTTAGGATAATGTTGGCAGCAGGATTATTATAAGTTGCTTTTATCAGCTTGAGGTAAGATCCTTTGATACCTGTTTTCATCAGAATTTTGATTAGGAATATATATTGTATTTTACCAAAGGAAGTTTCTGTATTTACTGGGATGACCAATCACATAGTTTTTGTCCTTGTTTTTCTTAATGTGGTGTATTGTTTATATCAAACCAGGCTTTCATCCCCAGGATCATAACAACTTGGTCATAGTGTATAATCTTTTTAATAATTTGTTGCATGCTGTGTGCAAGTATCTAATTAAGGATTTTTGTATTTACATTCATAAGGAAATTTGGCCTGTAGTTTACTTTCTTGTGTATTTATCTAGCTTGGGGGTTAGGGGGATACTAGCTTCCAAGAAGGATCTGGCCAGTATTCCTTCTCTTTCAGTTTCATGAAGAGTTTGAGAAGCATTGGTGCTAACTCTTCCCTAAAGTGTTGATAGAAATCTGCAGTGATTCTATTAGGCTTTTCTTTGTTGGTAGGTCCTTTATTTTGGCTTCAGTTTCTTCCCTGGTTATCACTCATCAGAGTTTTTACATCTTCTTGGTTCAATTTGGATATATCACATGTGCCTAGGAATTTATCATTTCTTCTGGGTACTTGAATTTATTGGAAAGTAGGTTTTCAAAAATAGTTTTTATAATCCTCTAGATTTCAACAGTGGCTGTTGGTTGTGATTTCACTTTTTTCATTTCTAATTATGTAGCATTTGTTTCCTCAGCCTTGTCTTCAAGGTCTGAAAATCTGTCCTCACAATATGTGAATCGTCTTCCCCTGCTCTCACATATATTTTTTATATCCTGAATTTCATCTCGATTTCCTTTCAGATTTTCCACATTTTCAGAATGTTCCTTCATGTCTTGCGTTTCCTTATTTACCTTAGGCAACTTTTTATTTGTGGTTTCAGTATGCTCAGTGAGCTTTGTCTCCATTAGGACCACTATTTTATTAGTAAGTTCCTCTTTAAGCCCTCTGATCAAAGCTTACATTTTTTTTTGAGAATATATTGTTTGAACTGGTTGTTCGACTCATTTATTGGCTTTTTGACTTCCTTCCTTTTTGAGTTCCACTATTTCAGGGCCCATGATATTAGTTTCTGGGGTCTCGGGCATCTTTGTGGCTGTTCGGTTGCCTTATCTTCTTCCCATGTTTCTATTGTTGAGGGACTTTACTTGAAAGCCCTAGCAGAGGTTATTAGGCTGAGTATTAGGCTGTGTCAGGGGAGCTGCAGTTCCTCTTGGTTCTGTGCTGGGAGTAGGCAGTGAGGGAGGACCTAATAGTCCGATGGCTTCTGAGGTGTCTTGTTCACCCCCAGGCTCCTTAGCAAAGCTCTCCCACTTGCCCTGACTTCCCTCCCCAGGGCGGGGCTCTCCACCTTCGGACTACCTCCCACTACACTGAGCCTGTTCAGGAGGTTGGCAGCCTTTCCCCCCACCTTTCTGCAGCTCTCTCTTATGCCAGTTTCTTCCTAGGCAGTATCTAAGAGTGACCCCAAAAGCCCTGATGTGCTCTTCTGAGCTTTCCTTTACTCAGTTCAGTCTTAGGCTTTTTTTTTTTTTTTTTTTTTTTTTTTTTTTTTTTTTTTTTTTTTTTTTTTTTTTTTTTTTTTTTTTTTTTTTTTTTTTTTTTTTTTTTTTTTTTTTTTTTTTTTTTCCTCTTAAATGGTTCCTGCTTACATCATTGCCTGTTATGGCTGCTGAGCACTGCTTCTGATCTGGGCTCCAGGAGACCTTTTCTAGGTGGAGCTCACATTGAGTTTGTAGTATGCACTACCTGCATGTTCGTTTTTCAGAGACTGGAGCTACCAGCTGCTGGCAATTCCCACTTCTTTGGGATCAGCACTTACCTCAATATGAGGTTCTGGCCTCGGCGCTTTCCTCTGTCTGTGATCTGTGGATACCAGCAGCTCAGGGCCCTACCCAGCTGCTGTTTTCTCCACTTCTGATACTGAAGGGTTTCTGACCTTCCTGTGGCTGTCTGTCAGTTGTTGGGGTGCTCCTTCCTCTCCTAGCTTGGTCAGATGTTCTGGGCTCCACAGGGGCTTTCCTACGTCTGCAGATGCCAGCGGCTCCCAGCCATTTGCAGCTGGCCTGGGGTGGCTTCCTAGGCAGCTGTTTTTTCCTCCGCTTCTGATGATCCTTCAGGATTTCTCATCTTTTCTTGGCCTCCTTTCAATTGTTGGGGTGCTTCTCCCTGTCCTAGCTATATTGAACAGGTGTTTTTTGATTAATTCTCAACTTTTTTTTTTTTTTTGAGATAGGGTCTTGCTCTGTAGCCCAGGCTGTCCATGGACTCAGGATAACCCACCTGCCTCAGCCTCCCTAGTGCTGAGGTTACAGGTGTGTGCCATCATGCCCAGCTTATGTAGTGCTGGGGAATTGAACGTGGGTACTTAGCGCTTGACTTAGCACTTGCTAGGCAAGCACTTTAACCACTGAGCCATTCCTCCAGCCCCTAAATTATCAACTTTTTAAAAGTGGGTTCACGAGGAGACATTGTGTAGCTCTGTTACTTGGCTGCCATCTGGACCCCAGAACTCCATTTTTATTTGTGATTTTTTTTCTTTTTTGAGACAGGAGTCTATTTTGCCTAGGTTGGTCTTGAATTTTTGAGCTTAAGTGATTCTCTTTCTTTAGTCTTCTGAACAGCTGAGACTATAGATGCACACTCCCACACCTAACTATTTTAACTTTTTTTGTTTGGTACTGGGGATTGAAGTCAGGACCTTCACACTGGGCTATGTCCCCAGCCCAGTTTTCTCAAGTTTTAAATTATTATCTTGAGACAAGACCTCACTGAGTTGTTAAGTTGTTCAGGCTGGACTTGAACTTACAGTCCTTTTGTTTCAGTCTCCCAAAATGCTGGACTGTGCCACCAGGCCAGGCTTTAATCATTTTACTACTTATGGTTCATTAATAGTAAATATATTTGTAATGTGTGCAGCCATTACCACCACCCATCTTTATTATCCTCTTGACTTGTAAAACTGAAACTCTCTATTTTTAAATAGTAATTCCCCACTTCCTGCTTTCTCAGTCTCTTGTAACTATCATTTTACTTTTTATCTCTATGAATTTTATTACTCTAAGCACGTCATGTAAGTGGAATCATACTTATCTTTTTGTGATTGGCTTATTTCACACAGTATAATGTCCTCAAATTTCATTCACACTGTGGCACGTAACGGTTTCTTTTCTTTTTAAGGCTGCTTAGTATTCTACTGGGTATTTGTACCGCACTTTGCTTATTCATTCATCTATGTTGGTTCTGTGGCTAAGATGTGAATTATTCCCCTGCAGACCTAGGTATATAGATAACTCTTCAAGACCCTGCTTTTTGTTTTTCTTTTGGACATATGTCCTTAAGTAGTAGCATTACCAGATCATACAGGCCTCCCACCCGGGAATCAGACCCAGAGTGTTATACATGCTTAGCGAGCACTCTACAGCTGAGTCACAGCCCTATTTTTTGATAGGATTTCATTAGTCTTTGATTGCTTCTTTTCTGGTATGAAATGTCTCCAGCTCATTTTGTGCTTGCCCTGCCCTAGATCTGGAATGATTTTTTTCTCTGAGGAGCCCTGTTTTCTTTGAGTGACACTAGGTACACTAATTGTTTCTGGGATGTCATTGGTTCTAGATTCTTTGAGGGCAAGGCAATAGACCTAATTTTTTAAAAATAAATTATAAATTCACTTTAATAATACTAGTTCAGGTTTGACATTATAGAACTTTTTTTGGCTTTTTTTTTTAGATTTCTCTTTTTCTACTACAGCTTTCGTGTTTTAATAGTATTTATATATTAATAAACAGGTCTTATCTAGTCTTAATTCTTAAAAAAGTATGTTTTGTATTTCTGGAATTATACTTTCAGGATAGTTTCACAGCAGTTAGATTTCTGGATCAATGGTTAAATGGAAATATAATTTTATTAGATATTGCTACATTATTTTCCATAATGTTATATTAGTTTACATTTAGTAAAACAGTGGATGTATTATCTTATGCTTTTTTTTTTTTGAGACAGGGTCTCACTCTGTAACCCAGGCTGGTCCTGAACTCACTGTGGAGCTCAGACTGGCCTTAGACTCATGGCAATCCGCCTACCTCAGCCTCCTGAGTGCTGGGTTTACAGGCATGCACCACCATGCCCGGCTTATGTGGTGCTGGAGAATTGAACTTGGGTACTTAACACTTGACTTAGCACTTGCCAGCCAAGCGCTTTAACCGCTGAGCCATTCCTCCAGCCCCTGTCTTACACTTCTACTAGGACTGTAACTCACCACAGGATTCTATCCCATAGTAATCTCAATGGTATTTCTCTATGACTCTAAAATGTCATCTGAAAACCACTTGACTTTGTAAGGTTTTGAGAATTTTTTTGTCAGATGTAATTTGCAGCACTGAGAATGGAACATAGGGTCTTTGTATCATGGCATATTTCCAGCCTTTCTTAAAAAATATTTTTATTTTGAGACAGGTTCTCTTACCAACTCAAAAAGATGCCCAGTCTGGGCTTAACCTGCCATCCTCCTGTGTGCTGTGATTACAAGCCTGCACCACTGAACCCAACTCATATTTGATGTTTAAAACAGAAACTGTTATATTGGTATTGTCTCAGTTTTTCTGTCAGATTTGTTGATGTACCTATCAATATTTGGTGGCAAAAGAAAGGAAGCTACAGAATAGGGCATTTTAGATAATGTTTGCTTTTTCCAAAGTAATCTGTCAGTCAAATAATTTTGAGAACTACTGTTTTTTTTTTTTTTTTTTTTGTGACCTGAAAGAATTTTAGGTATTGCTAACCACTTGGTTGTGGTTTTCTTTTATGTTCTCAGGCTCCTGCTTACATTCGGGAGTGTGCCAGATTGCACTATTTGGGCTCCAGAACGCAAGTGTCAAAGGTAAGAATAGGAAACTGTTCTTAACTCAAGGAAGCAGAGTTAAGGTTAAGGTTAGTGGAGTTAAACATACACCTACGTACCCACTCACCCATATACTCACACCTACATACACACACATACACGCACACACATACATACCCCAAAAGCAAAAAATATGAAATCAAGGTAGAGCCATGCAAATTAAAAAGAAATTTTTAGTGTTATAATTCAGAATTATTGGGTAATAGCTGGATATTGAGGTACATGCCTGTAATTCCTGCACTCTGGGAGGTTGAGGCAGAACTAATTACCCGTTCACTCCTGATCTGGGCAAGTTAGTGACTTAATAAGGCCCTGTCTCAAAATAAAAAATAAAAAAGTCTGGGAATGTAGTTTATGTGAAGGCCCTGGGTTTAGCACCTGTATCATAAAAACGAAACAAAAAAGGACTGGGGATACAGCGGAGGGCAAAGGCCTCGGGTTCAGTGGTTCTGAAAAACCTTTGTGCATTCTTACTATGTAGGACACAAGCAATTTTTCCATAGCTACCATAGTAAATATTTTATAATAATGAAAGTACAGCTTTATGTAATTTTTATTCAGGTTTAGTGGTGTAGTAAAACTTCTGTCAGACGGCTAAAAGAATTAATTGAGACTGTAGGAGCTTAGACAGGGAAATATGTAATCTTCTATTAATAGAAGATTACATATGATTATTGAACAGTGAGGAATTAAAAAACTTTCTAAGTACTTTTGGTGAGTTCTATTTAGTCTGTCTTGTTAGAAACTTTAGCTATCATTTTATGCTATTTTTTATGTTCCTGTTTGTTTCTCACTGTCATTGAGCATATATTTGGTATGGTCAGGAAAGTAGTATTTTATTTCTGGTAGTTTAATTGGAATGTGACTTTCTTTCTTTCTTTCATTCTTTCTTTTTCTTGAGGCAGGGTCTCACTATGTTGTCCAGGCTGGTTCTGAACTCATTATGTTGTTCAAGCTGGCCTTGGACACTGGACAATCCATCTGCCTCAGCCTCCCGAGTACTGGGATTATAGACGTGCACCATCACACCCAGCGGATGTGGTGCTGGGGAATTGAACTCTGGTACTTAGTTCTGTGTCACACTTGCTAGACAAGCGCTTTAATTGCTGAGCTATTTCTCCAGCCCCTGGAATGTGACTTTTCTTAAGGCACCATTGTTTTTATTCCTTCACCACTGCCATATTTTGTCACATTAGATTGTCATGTTGGGGGATTTCCACTAGCCAGGAACTAATACCTGCTACTCAGGGGTGTGTCTGTCACTTTAGTAACTAGTTGACTTTGTATTTATAGCTTACTCTTAGTTTTTGCTTCTTAATAGGAATGATGGTACTTCTCTGCTTACTCTGTAGGATAGCAGTGAGGATGACATGAGTTAAAAGATGTTTTGAAAAATGAACTCTTAGACAGCTCTGGTAGCAACGTTCTAGGTGCACTTAGGTTCTCTGGGCAGGTCACGGGGATAGACTAGTCAGCGTGTCATGGGGTAGGGTCAGTAACCTTTATAGATTCCTCTTTGATGATCATGTGAAGACATGTTTTGTTTCTGGGTAGAGTAGTGTATTATGTTCCTACTCTTTATTCTCTTTTTGTTTACAGGTTTTTGTAGAAACTCAAAAACAAATCTATTAATTCTCTTTTTTTCTAAAAATTATTTTTAGGATGACCTTGATCTGCAAGCTTCATGCCATGCCAAGTCCTTCCAGATGGCAAAATGTCAGAAACGGAACTGGTTGGACTCCAGCTGTCATCAGGAGGAGACCCAGCAGCGGACAGAAGAGGCTTTGCGAGAACTTTTCCAGCACGTTCACAGTATGCCAGAGTCCGCGAAGAAGAAGCAGCTGATTAGACAGGTGCCTGAAGCCAGGGGAGTGGGGCAGGGCTCTGAGAACCTGGTTGCTGTGGGATCACTGGGGAATATTGTTAAGAATCGCCTTTAGTTTTTGGTTCTTTCTGGAACGAGCTTTGGCTCACCGTGGAACCTCTCTGCACTTACTCTCCTACTGCCCAACTAGAGAAAGGAGTGACGGCTTTTGGATTTCTACAGTTAAACAGGAAGATTTGGGTGTGGTTGAAGTGTCTCTGATTTTGGTCATATATTCAGTTTGCTTAGAGAGAGCCAGCACTTAACAACATATTATTCCAAACCTTAAATGCTTATTCTCCTGGCAAATAACTTGGATTTTGGAATCTCTGAGATAGCAATGTACATACAAAGGCTGGTAAGTGGTAACTCTTACTTATGGAGTAGTTTGCAGATATAAAATACTATAAATCAAGGTCTGATTTTTGAAAAAGTAGGAATTCTGCCACATAAGCTGGATGTGGGGTCACATGCCTGTAATCCTAGCACTTGGCAGGAGGATTGCCGTGAGTTTCAGGCCAGCCTGGGCTACCTAGTGAGTACGGGACCAGTTTGAACTACAGAGTGTGACCCTGTCTCAAAAAAAGAGAGAGGGAGAAGGAGAGGAAGAGAGAAAGGAAGAGAGAGTGGCTAAGTTGGTTTATTTTGTAAGTATGGGAGCAAAATGAGGTCTTTTATTTGCATAGTTGCTGTTGTTTCAGACTTAAAAATGAGCTACAGTGTATTGGCTTCATCCATCAAAGCATAGTTTGAGTAAATCCTCTGGTGACTTTGATAGTTTCTTTCTCAGGAAGTTTATTTTGTCTTAGTCTCTTTTGAATTTTAGCTGAATAATCAGGGCCAGTGTGTAAGCTTTCTGTTACTATAGCAAATACCTGAGGCAGTCAACTTAAAAGGAAAGGTTTATTTTGTGTGTTAGCCACTTTCTCATTACTGGGACACAGTACCCAACACCCACAACCAGAGGAAGGAGAGGTTTATTGTAGCACACAGTTCAGAGGTCTCAGTCCATTCACACACGGTTTGCTGGCAGTTGTGGAAGGTCTTGGTGGGATGGTCCAGCAGGGAGCAGCTGCTCATCTCATCGAGGCTAGAAGCAGAGGAAGGTCTCGAAAGAGCTGGGGCAGGAATGCAAACACCAGCTATATTACATACCTTTAATATCTCTCATTTTCACTACATGTTATAGCATAAACACATTCTCACACATGCTCGCAAACTCCTTGCATACATTTTTACTGTCTTGTCTTTTTGAAAAAACTAACTTTTATTATTGCCTATATTTTTCCCTTATGATTATAAAAATAATTCATACTCACAGTGGAAACCTTGAAATCTCCTGAAGTGCATAAAGGAGAAAAATGAAAATCAACTATAATCATTCAGAAATAACTACTGATAACATTTTGTAATGTTTTCTTCTAGTATTTTTCCTCCACAAGTATATTTATTTTACTTAAGATCATCGCATACTGGTTATATACTACCCTTTTCATTTAGCTTTATTTTATGTTTTTTTATGTCATTGAACCATTATGAACATTTTTAAAGTTTGCGTGATATTCCATTCTGTATGACCTAATTTATGTACAAATTGCTTTTTTTTGGTCAATTTTTCTACTAGTGTCTTTTTTTTCTGTTCCAGGAGCCAACCTATGATACCATGTTATATTCAGACACACATACACATGAGCATACACTCTTCTTTTCTATTTGAGCCTTATTTGTGAAAGAAACCAAATTGTTTCTTTCTCATAGTCTGGATTTTACTGGTTGCACCTCTATAGTATTATTTAACATATTCCTCAATTCTCTGTATTTGCTGTAAACAGGTTGTTAGATTCATTTGTGGAGCTTGATCTGATTTTAGTTCAGTTCCTTTTTAACCTGAACACTTGCACCTTATCAACATTATCAGAAGTGATGGGTTTTTACATGCCCCAGTATATTTAGGAAAAAAACTTATTAACGGCTGCTGAAATAATTAACTCTGAAAACTTCTTGGTACCTCTGTGTGAAAAAGGCCACTTTTTAGCCTCCAGAATCTAAACTGATAAAAATATATATAAGTTTACAAATTTAGAAATTAAAAATAAGCTGGTTGAAAAGGAGAATTTTCAGTAGGTGCTATATTTTTGAAATAAAAATCAAAATATTGAATAAACTTTGAGTCTTCCCTTTTTCCTCTTTAGAATCTCTGTAGAACTGATATTGATAATTTTGGAAGTTTGCATTCTGATCTGTTTTATTTGATGATCATGTTGGTAGACAAATATGAGCTCTACTAAGGCTTCAATAAGCCAGTTGTGGTGGTGCACGCCTGTAATCCCAGAACTTGGGAGGCTGACACAGGAGGATTGCCGAGAGTCCAAGGCCAGCCGGGGCTCCAGAGTGAGTGCAGTACCAGCCTGGGATACAGAGGGAGACCCTGTCTCAATAAATAAAATAAAAAAGAAAAAAGAAAAAGGCTTCATAACTCTCTAAAAGTTTGGTATCCATCTTATAAATTATGGATTGTTTTAGGTTGGACTTTGTATCCAAGGAGCTTTATGCAAAAAACAAACAAACAAAAAAACCCCATGATTTATTAGCAGCAGTCTAGGGCAAATTCCATAAGCTCTCCAAGTCTCAGTTTCCTTGTCTATATAAGGATGATAATTCCATATTCAAGGAATATGAAATGCAGGATCCCTCATAGCAACTCAATGCACTTTGCCTTCATTTTGGAAGTATAGTTTCTACCTTTCTTTATTTTGTTTTTATTTTTTTTTTGCAGTGCTGAGATTGGGCCCATGGGCTTTGTGCGTGCTAGGCAAGTGCTATACTAGTCATGTCAACCCAGTTTCTTCCTTTGTATTTTGTTTATCAATCTACTAATGTTTGTTGCACAGACTTGCTTATCACTGGACTTGTTACTTAAGATTGTCATAGACTAAGCTCACTTTTTCTCTTTCCTTTTTCGTGGTACTCGGGGTGAAACTCAAGGCTTCACACATGCTAGGGAAGTACTTCATGACTGAGCTATAGCCTCAGTCTCTTATATGTTATTTTGAGACAGTGTGACTAAGTGGCCAAGGTTATTCTTAAACTTGCAATTATATTGCCTCAGTCTCCTGGATAGTTGGGACTACAGGCATGCACCACTGTGCCAAGCCAGACTGCTGTCATCTCTGTCTCTCTCTTTTGAGGTCTCACTACCCCAGGTTGGCCCTGATTCCACTGTGTAGCCCAGGCTGGCTTTGAACTCATGGCAGTCCTCCTGCCTCAGCCTCCTGAGAGCTAGGATTAAAAGTGTATGCCACCACACCTGGCTAATTTTAATGTGGTACTGGTGAATTGAACCCAAGGTCTTGCACTTATTAGGCAAGCACTCTGACCACTGAGCTTGCACTCCTAGCCCCAGAATGTCACCTCTTGATGGGAGAATTTTAATAATATGTCTACTGTATTTTCTTTTAGTTTCATAAGCAGTCTTTGACCCAAACACCAGGACAAGAACCTTCTACCCCCCGAGTACAGAAGAGGGCTCGTTCACGTTCTTTCAGTGGGTTTATTAAGGTAGGTCTACTGTGCTCCATTCCGTAAATTGATTATGGGGAAATTTAAGTCTGATCTTTCTTTTTGTAAATTTTTTTTTTTTTTTTTTTAAGACAGGGACTTGGGCTAAGGGTGTAGCTCAGAGGGTAGAGGGCTCATTGAAGCAGAGGCAGGATGATTACTTGAGCTTGAGGCCAGCCTAGGCTACATAGTGACTTCAGATCCAGCCTAGACCACAGGGAAAGTAAAAAGACAGAGATTCACTATGTAATCTGGGGCGGCCTTGAGCTCACTATGTATTTGGCTGTCCTTGAACTCATAATCCTACTGCCTCAGTCTTCTGAATGTTGAGATTGTAGGCATATACTGCTATACCTGGAATAAACTTGACTTATGTATAAACAGTGGATTTAGAATAGCTTTATTTACTTACTTATTTATTGAGACAGGGTCTCACTCTGTAGTCCAGGCTGGTCCTCACCTTACTATGTATACCCAGAGTTGGCCTCCAGCTCATGGCAGGCCTGCATCAGTCTTCTTAGTGCTAGGAATATAGGCATGTACCTCCTGTCAAGCCCATGTGGTGCTGGAGAATTGACTACAGGGCCTCAAGTTTGCTATGCAAGTACCCAACCACCGAGCTATGTCACTAGCCTGCAAAGCTTTTATTTTAAAGTATTTTTCTGTGTCTCAAATCAGAAGGGGCTCTATGAAGTAAAAGGTCCTTCCTGGAATCTCAGGTGAAGCAGTGCCCTGATTTCTGAACAGTGTAAACAGTCTCTCTTGCTTCCTGACCTGCTCTGTACTGCATCCTTCTGCGTGTGTAACTCGCCAAACCCAGGGAGAAGTGAGGAGGTTGAGAAACTAGGAAAATTATTTTAAAAATGGATTTTCTAATAAAATAGTGAATTTTGATACCTCCCATTTTGGTAAGCTTAATGCTTAATTGCTGTTTAATCTTCCCTTGTATCAGATTCATTAAAAATCAGTTTTTAGGATAATTACAAAGTATATGTCTGTACTGTTGGTGCTATCACCACAGATTCAGGTTACCCAGGTTACAGATGATTTGAAGTTGTAGTTAAGGAGTATTCCCATCAGGTGGCAGCAGATAACTTGCTATGCAGGAACTAAGGCGAGGCTTTGGTTAACTTGGAGAGAGATCAGCATTATTTTCTGTTTCACTGTTTTTATTTTGATATTTGGTTTGATGTCTTTTTTTGTACAAGTCTCTCTGTTTTTACATTATTAAGATATATAAATCTGGCAACACTAAGGAGCCCTTTGATTAAAACTTAAAACTTTTGTCTTAAAAAAATGAGTATCTTATAATTCTTTTTTTCATTTAAACAGCATCTGTTAGCTTTTCTTTTTTCTTTGAGACAGTCTTGCACAGGCTGGCCCTAAACTCAGAATCTTCCTGTCTCAGCCCCCTGGGTATTGGTACTACAGGCATAGGGTACCATAAGTCACTTAAATTTATTTATTTATTTATTTATTTATTTATTTATTTTGAGACAGGGTCTTGCTCTGTAGCCCAGACTGGTCCTGAACTCACTATAGAGCCCAGGCTGGCCTTGGACTAAACGCAATTCTCCCATTTCTGCCTCCTAAGTGCTGAGATTACAGGCATTTGCCACCACACCCGGCTTATATGGTGCTGGAGAATCAAACTTGGGTACTTAGCACTTGACTAAGTGCTTGCTAGGCAAGCACTTTAGCTACTGAGCCATTCCTCTAGTCCCAGAGTCACTTAATTTTAATCTTGATCTTTCCTATACATTATAGCAATCTAGAATTTACTTTTAGTTTTTTCCCCCTCAAAGTTATTTTTTTATTAAGTATTTGCGATACACAATGTTTACATTAAACTTGAGGCATTGGGTTAAATACGTATCACATAATCATGACTATCCCTTCCTCTCTCTCATTCCTCCTCTACTTCCCCTCACTCTCAGTTTTGATCTCCTGGGGCAGTAGCATCTGGGACATTAGGCTTATTTGACATCAAAATATCCTTTGCTATCAGTTGAGTAAAAAGGTACAGAACTGTAACATCACAGTAAAACAAAAACAAAAACAACAGTCTCATTAAAAGATGGGCAAAGGACTTAAGTAAGCTTTTCTCTGAAGAAGATACACAAATGGCCAAGTAACAGATGAAAATATGCTCATCACTAACCATTAGGGAAATGCAAGTCATGACCATAATGCGATGCTACTTTATGCCTCCTAGAATGGGTATTATGAAACAAACAAACAGGGAATGATAAACATTGATGTATGTGTGGAGAAATAGAAACCCCTGTACACGGTTAGTGGGAATGTAAATTGGTGTAGCTGTTAGAAAACCATATGATCGAGCTGGATGAATGGCACAGTGGTTAAAGCACTTGAGGCCCTGAGTTCGATTCCCTACCATCACCTGAACAGGGCATGGTTGTGCTCACCTGTAATCCCAGCACTCTGGAGGCTGAGTCAGGAGGATTGCTCTGAGTCCAAGGCTAGCCTAGGCAGCCTGGGCTACAGAATGAGACACTGTCTCAAAAAAAATAAAAAACCCAAACAAAAAGGAAAGAAAACCACGTGATTGTATCTCAAAAAATAAAAATAGTAGAATCACTTTATGATCTAGCAATTCCACTTCTGTGTATACTGAAAAGAATGACATAAAAGTAGGATCTTGAGATGGTTGGTGTTTGTAGCAGCAAAAATCACAATAGCCAAAGGCTGAAGCAAGGCAGCTGTTCATTGAGTAAATAAAATGTCATATATACAGACAGTGGACTATTATTAATCCTTAAAAGGGAAGGAAATTCTGAAATATGCTGTAATATGGATGGACCCTGAAGGTCTCATACTTAGTAAAATAGGCCATTCACAAAAGGACGGACAGTGTCCACCTGCATGAGGTGTGCAAGATGATGAGGTTCAGAGAGCAGGAGAGGACGCAGTGGGTGTTGCAGCTTGAGGAACGAGGGAGCCAGGCGTGGCCTGAGTGTGGAGGTGATGGAAATGCTTGGTATTGTCTGTCTGCTTGATGCCACTTAAAATGAGTAAAATGGTAGATTTTGTTATATATATATTTTCATATTTGAAAAATCCCTTTGCAAGACTTCTAGAGTTACTTTTTAAATTTAATTTAATTTTTTTTAGTCAGGGTCTTACTCTGTAGCCCAGGCTGGTCCTGAACTCACTATGGAGCCCAGGCTGGCCTTGGACTCACTGCAGTCCTCCTACCTCAGCCTCCTGAGTGCTTTGGTTATAGGCTTGCCACCATGCCAGGCTTATGTGGTGTTGGGGAACTGAACTCAGAGCCTTGAGCTTCCTAGGCAAGTGCTTTAACCATTGTGCCACTGTTCCAGCCCTAGAATTACATTTACCTGCTCAGACATGGCTAGTAAAATGAACAAACTTAGCTACCCGTCTTTCTCCTCCTCAGTTGGTAAAGTCTGCTATTCCCTTCCCTGTCATAGAGACGATTGATAAAAGTTTTAGTCAGATAAATGTTTCTTATCTGAAGGTGAATGGTATGGCTGTTTTGCTGAGCTCTTCTGCAGTTGCCTTTGGATGTGCTGGTTCTTATTGCTTGAAGTGTAAGTAGAAAGCTGGGCATGGTGGTGCATGCCTGTAATCCCAGCACTTGGGAGGCTGAGGCAGGAGGATTGCCATGAGTTTGAGGGCAACCTGGGCTATGTAGTGAGTTCAGGACCTGCCTGGGGCTACACAGTGAGATCCTGTCTCAAAAAAAAAAAAAAAAAAAAAATTAAGTAGATAGTACCCTTTTGTCAGCTACCTGCTTCTTTACTAGGACATAATTTAGAACTGTAGAATTTGTAGGAGAGCTTATACTTTTATCAGGATAAAATATTTTAGAACACTGATTTTAAAGAGAAATGATAGCAAATTTGATAAAGCGAATAGATAAAGTGTTTTCATTATACATGAAGAGGTTCTTGAACTAATAATAGATGTAGGCTTTGCTCACAGCACTGCAGTGGAGACCTGAGATGTCTTTTAACAGTTCATTGAGAGCTTTGCAGCCAGTCTTTTGGCACCCACAGTTCAGCTTTTTCTGAGGTGATACCTGACTTCTGAAAGGAGGGCGTATTTATTGGTTGTAGTTTTGCAGCTTTTCTGTGTTTTAGCTCTGTGGTTTCTTCTTTTTGCTTCCCCCAGGGCCTTGTGCATGCAGTGCTGAGCTACATCCCCAGCCCTCGTTTCTGTTCTTTATTAAAAACTAAAAAATTATTTAAAATGTGTTCAGCTTCACTAAAATGCAATTAACAATCTCCTGCTTTGATCTCTTTTTTGACTAGATTTATTTTCATTCATAACAGCTTATGTAAATAACTTAATAAATCATTGTATTTGAATGTTGTTGCTGATATTTATAATGTAGAATTGTTTTAGTTTTGTTACATTCTTATTTTGGAATTCAAATTTATTCAAGAGGTAACAAGAAAGATTTCTCCAAGCATGGTAGAATTGTCACTGTGGGCTATTACAGTGGGTTACATCAGCTTCTGAGCTGTTCACAGATAAAAGGGTTTTAGTGTTGCTCTGAAGGGCAGTGTGGTCATTTGACCTTGTTAAGAAGGCCTGTTCTTCTTGTGGCTCTATTAGGCGCTCTTAAAGAATTTCTTCAAATTCTTTATCTCTGTGTGGGGAAATGATAGGGAAGCAAAATCTTAGAGCCAAATAGTCTGTGTACTCTGGGGTGGGGAGGGATGTGAGACTACATACTCTGGGGAAAGAAATCTGTACTGTACTGTTTGTTTTTTTGGTCTCAGGAGTGTACTACAGTTAGTCTCTATTAGCTAGTTTGCATAATTATAAAGTTGTTTCTAGTGTCTCAGTCCTTTTCAATGTGTAGGAAAGTGATTAAAGCAAAGCAGTGATTTCAGGTGTATGTACGTGAACTACAGATTCAATACCACACTGAGAGCATGTGGCCTGGGGGGACAGTGAACTGTAGCCATCACTTTTGGCTGCTGTTCTCTCCTCCTTTTTCCTCCATCTTCCCTCACTTTCACTGACTCATCCCTTTCCTAGTAGTCCGTCAGCCCTCTTCCTGCTCGTTCTCTCATGTGGAAGTCTTTTTGTGTAATTATTTATGTGAATTTCATAGGAGGGCCACCAGTTGTTGTAGTTACTTTATCATTGCTGGGACTTCTTTGTGGCTGCATAGTATTCCATTGTGTATAGATATCACATCTTCTTTGTCCATTCCTCTGTTGATGGGCAAGTAGGTTGTTTCTGGGATTTTAGTTATTATAAATTGTGCTGCTATAAACATGGTTATGAATGTATCTTTATGATATGCTGATGTTATTTCTGTTGGGAATATGCCCAGTAGAGCTGTAGCTGGATCAACTGGGATTTCTGCTCTCAGCTTTCTAAGGACTCTCCAGACCGCTTTCCATAATGTTTGAACCCGATTGAAGTCCTACCAACATTGTAAAAGTGTTTCTTTTTTTCCACAGTCTCACCATCTTGCCCTATAGCCCAGGCTGCTCCTGAATGGACTCTTAGAAATCCTACTGCCTCAGCCTCCTGAGTGCTGGGTTTACAGTGCACCACCACACCCAGCTTTATGTGGTGCTGGAAAATTGGACGCAGGGCCTTGACCTTGCTAGGCAAGCACTTCGCTGCTGTGCCATTCCTCCAGCCTCTTGAATTAGTAATGTGGGCCATTCTTCCTGGGTTGAGATAAAACCTCAATGTTGTTTTAACCTGCGTATCGCTGATGGCCAGTGATGTTGGACATTTTTGATGTGCTGGTTAGCCATTTATACTTCCTCTTCTGAGAAATTTCTTTTCATTTCAGCTGTCCATTTCTTAATGGAATCATTTATTTTAGCGAATTTTATTTTTTGAGTTCTTTATATATTCTAGATATTAATCCTCTGCCTGAGGCATTGCTAGCAAATATTTTCTCCCTTTCAGTGGGCTCTCTCTTCACTCTGCTGACTGATTTCTTGGCTGTGCACAAGCATTTTAGTTTGATGTGTTCCTGTTTGTTGGTTCTTGCTGTTTTGTCTTGTGCAGTTTATGTTCTGTTCAGGAAATTCTTTCCTGTCCCTGTGTCCTTAAGGTTTTATCTTTTTTGTCTTCTAGTATGTTCAGTGTTTCTGTTTTGATATCCAGTTCTTAGATCCATTTTGATCTGATTGTAGTGCGTGGTGACAGATATAGATCTGCTGTCATTCTCCTGCATGTGGTAATCCAGTTTTCCCAGCACTATTTGTTGAAGATGCTGTCTTTTCTTCAGTGGATTGTTGGCTTCTTTGGCAAGGATCAGGAGATGGAGGAGTGGTTGGGTTTGTTTTAGTATCCTCAGTTCTGTTCTATTTGTCCTCCTGTCTGTTCTTGTACCAGTACATGTAGGTTCCATTACCATTGCTTTGTAGTGTATTTTGAAATTTGGAACTGTGATTCCTCTATGTTTGCCCTAGTTGCTTAGGATTGCTTTAGGAATTCTGGCTCTTTTCTGGTTCATGTAAATTTTAGAGTTGTTTTTTCTAATTCTGTGAAGAATGTTGTTGGTATTTTGACTCATTGCATTGAATCTGTATAGCAGCTTTCAAAGTATGGCCATTTTGACTATATTAGTTCTTTCTGTCCAGGAACATGGATGTCTTTCCATTTTCTGATGTCCTCTTCAGTCTCTTTACAGTTTTGTAGTTTTCTCTGTGGTATACCACCATGCTACTCTGAACAGGCCCAATCTCATCTGTAGTTTTCCCTGTGTAGGTCTTTCACCTCCTTGATAAGTATTTTATATTTTTTTGTTGCTATTTTGAAAGTAGTTGATTTCTTGATTTCCTTGTTGGATTTGTTATTGGGGCATAGGAATACTATTGATTTTATAATGTGCTCCTTCACTGAATTTGTTAGTTTTTTTTTTTCCCTGAGGGTCTTGCTCTATAGTCTAGGCAGGTCCTGAACTCACTATATGGGCCTTGATCTATTGGCAGTCTTCCTACCTCAGCCCCCCCCGAGTGCTGGGATTACAGGCATGTGCAACCCATACCAAGATATTTAATTTATTAGTTGGAAGAGTCTTCTGGTTAAAGTTTTTGGGTCTTCAGTATAGAATATCTTGTGATCTGCAAACAGGAATATCTTAACTTCTTCCCTTCAAATTCAGTTTTCTTTTACTTATTTCTCTTGCCTTATTGCTCTTGCCAAAATTTCAAGTACCATGTGGGATAGTAGGGGTGACAGCGGATATCTTTGTCTTGTTCCTGGTTTTAGTGTAAATACTTTTAGTCTTTTTCCATTTAGGATGATGTTAGAGGGGTTATAGATACCTTGGATTAGGTTGAGGTAAGGTCCTTCTATTCCTATTTTCTTTAGAATCTTTATCAGAAGTGGATGTTGAATTTTGTCACATTTTTTTCCTGCGTCTGCTGAGATTTTGTGAGTTTTATCTTTGCATCTCTTAATGTGGTATATTGCATTTATTGACTTGTGTATGTTGAACCATTCCTTCATTTCTGGGATGATGTCCACTTGATCATTGTGTATAATTTTCCTTCTGATTTGCTGCATCCTGTAGGCAAGAATTTTGTTGAGTATTTTTGCATATTATTCATTAGGGATGTTGCACTGCAGTTTTTGTTTGTTTGTTTGTTTTGTTTTGTTGGTTTGGTCTTTATCTGGTTTTGGTGTTAAAGTTGTGCTAACTTCAAGAAATGATTTTGGCAACTTTCCTTCTTGATTTCTTCAATGAGTTTGATGAGGATTGACATTAAATCTTCACTGAATTTAGAATTCTGCTGTGAATCTTTTGGGTCCTGGCTTCTTAATTGCAAGTATTTTTATTACTTTCTCAATTTTGTAATTGGACATTAGTCTATTCAGGTATTTTATTCTTCCTTCAATTTTGGAAGTTGATACATGTTTAGGAACTTGTCTGTTTCTTTTATGTTCTTAAATTTGTTGGAGTAAAAGTTTTCAAAATAACTTCTTATAATTCTTTAAATTTCTGTGTTATCTGTAGCAATTTCACTTTTTTAATTACTAATTGTGTTGATGTAGGTTTTCTCTTTACTTCTTTTTTTGTGACTTTAGCTAGGGGTTTATTGATTTTTTTTTTCTTTTCAAAAAACCAACCTTCTGTTTCATTGATCTTTTGTATTTTTTAATTTTAATTTTGTTGATTTCTGTTCTGATCTTTTTAATTTATTTTCTTCTATTTGGGAGTTGGTTCTTATTTTTCTAGGGATCTGAGTTGCATTGTTAGATTACTTGTTTGGGATTGCTCAATTCTTTTTATGTGTGCATTAGTGGAAGTGAATTTCCTTCTTAACACTGCCTTCATTGTGTTCCAGAGGTTGTGTTGTGATGTGTTTCCATTGTCATTTGTCTTTGAACTTTTTGATTTCTTCTGTGGTCAAGTGTTTCTTTGGTAAAGTACTGTTCAACCTCTACTTGTTTGAGTGTATCCTTTGTGTTGTAGTTGATTTCTAGTTTTATTCTACTGCATTCTGATAGAGTACATGGGCTTATTTCATTTTTATTGTATTTGTTTTAAGCTTGTTTTTTGGCTTAAAATATGGTCTATTTTGAAGAATGTTCCATGAGCAGCTAATTGTTTTTGGATTAAAAACTCTGCAGCTTTCTGTCAGTTCCTTTTCTTCTGTGATATTGTTCAGATCTGCTGCCTTTGTTGATTTTTGTCTAGTTGACCTATCTTTCTGGTAGAGTGAGGTATTAAAGTTTCCCACTATAATTGAGTTGGGATCTGGTTTTTTTTTTTTTGAGTCCAAAAGCTTTTGTTTTATATAGTTGGGTATACCATTTTTGAGGCATAAATGTTTGTGATTGTCAGCTCCTCTTGCTGGATTATCCCCTTTATGAGAATGAAGTGACCTTTTTTGTCTCTCTTGACCAGTTTAGGTTTAAAGTCCACTTTGTTAGTGAAGAATGTTGCTACCCCTGCTTGTTTAGTCTTAATGTTGAGTGGAATATGGAACTCCATCTCTTCACCTTCAGTTTATGTTTATATCTATGGTCAGATGGGTTTCTTGCAAGCAACGTATGGTTAGATTGTGTTTTTTAATCCAGTTAGTCAGTCTGATGTCTTTTGATTGGTAAGTTGAGACTGTTGGCATTAAGAATTATAATTATCTGTAATTATTGAGTCCTGCCATTTTCCTGCCCTTTAAATGTTGATGTCTTTCTGTTTTCTGGTTTTCTAGATATTCTCTCTGTTAAATATAAACCTATCACTGGTTTCTTTGCTAGGTTTGTCCTCTGTATTTCTATCCAGAAGACCCTTAAGAATTTTTTTTGTAATACTGGTTTAATTGTTATAATTGCCTGAAGTTTTGTCAAGGAAGGTCTTTATTTCATTGTCAATTTTAAATGATACTTTTGATGGCTATATACGTCTTGCTTGACAGTTATTTTCTTTTAGTGCTTTGAAGACCTCACTGCAGGCCCTTCTGGCTTTTGGAGTTTGTATGAGAAGTCTGCTGTTATTCTGATAGGTTTGTCTTTGGTATGTTACTTGCTGTTTTTTTAGGATGTTCTCTTTGTACTGGATACCTGTAACTTTTGTTGTGATGTATCTTGGGGAGCTTCTGTTTTGTTTGTATCTAGTTGGTATACAGTATGCCTCCATCATTTGCATGTCTGTTTCTTTTTCTATATATGAGAAGTTTTCTCTTACAATTTTAGTAACTAAATTTCTTAATCTTTTACTTAGGATTAAGTTTTTTCTTGTGTTCCTGTAACTCTGAGATATTCTTTGGTCATCTATGAATTGTTGGTACCCATTTCCTTGTTAACATAGTGTTATTTAAACATTGTTAAGTTTGGCCCATCATTTCTGCCCTGTCTTTGAGATCAGATGTTCTCTCCTCAGTTTGTATCATTCTGCTTCCCAGACTTTCCAGTGAGGTTTTCATCTCCTGATGTTCTTCATTTATCTTTTCATTTAAAAAAATTCTTTAGTGAATTTGTCATTCATTTCTCATATTGACTTTTGTAGTTTCTGATAGCTTCACGTGTATTTCTTCCTTAAGCATATGCCACCATGCTTGGCTTATGTGGTCCTGGGGCATTGAACTCAGGTAATTAACAATTTCAGGTACTTAGCTCTTGTTAGGCAAGCACTTTAACCTCTCAGCTGTTCTTCCATTCCCTTAAGCTCTTTAGTGTATTTTTTTTTTTTTTTCCCTAGCCCAGGCTGGTCCTGAACTCACTGTGGAGCCCAGGCTGGCCTGGACTCATATCAATCCTCCTGCCTCAGCCTCCCTAGTTTTGGAAAGTTATATCTTTTTTATACTTATTAAATATCTTGAGCAGATTGTTGTTTGAGTCTTGTATTCTTCCAGAAGGATTGATTTCTTTTTTCAAAGTTTTAAGAGTTTTGAATCTTCCTCTAGTCTTTGAGTTTCCCTTGGCAGGCACAACAGAGGGTGAGGACAACTTCCTTCCCCTGTTCTTTGTTCTTTTGTGTGCCTAGTAGTGCCATTGCAGCTTACTTGTTTCTGCAGCACGCTCAGGCCTTCTCTGGGGATGAGGTATCTGCACGTATTTTAGCAAATGGTTTGGCCTCCCATTTATGAGATGTCTGGGAGAGTCTGTGAAGGAGTTGTCAGAAGGATATGCTTTTTTAATCTAAGGATATTTAGTTTTGAGGTCCAGTATGTCTACAGTATGCAGTAAATAAGTCAGATATTTTCTGTTCCTAAATCAGCGCAAAGTCCTGGGAGATCAGATGATGTCAGAAAAGAAAAACAAACACCCTACTCCAGAGTCTGCGGCCATGGATGGATTGAAGCTCTCCAGCAAGGAAAATATGAATTTAGTAAGATGCCGTCCAGTGGACTTCCTGTCTGGGTGTAAGAGGGTCTACTGTCTTTGATTCACTCTATCTTTCTGGGCCATTTTGATCTACTCATTTATTTCAGCATTCAACTATTTGATCTTTTTCTCAGTCGTTTTATTTATATTGACTGTCTTTCAGTAGGTTTTCATTGAATCATTTAGGAAACATTTTATGTTCAGAAGGGTATAGCTGTCTAGCACAGAGGACCGATATGGTGCTGTAGCTCATAAACAAATGCTGTCCAGTTAACTCTTTTATTTTTTTGAGACAGGGTCTTGCTCTGTAGCCCAGGCTGGTCCATAACTCACTATGGAGCCTAGGCTGGCCTTGGACTCACAGCCATGCACCACCATGCCCAGCTTATGTGGGGTTGGGGAATAGAACTTGGGTACTTAGTGCTTGCCTTGGCAAGCACTTTAACCACTGAGCCATTCCTCCAGCTCAAGTCCAGTTAATTCTTACTGAGAGAATCCACAGGGGAGGTGACATTTTAAGCCAGGCCTCCTTGGCTCTTTAGTACCTGTAGGATAGTACTTCAAGTCCCAGGCCTGGTTACTTCATTAAACCAGAATAAATCAGTTAAGATTAATGGGGCACAAATTGGTCAGTCTTGGTGAAATTCCTCGTATTGAAATTGAATGTGTAAATAGCTTCTCTGTTAGTAAGATCTGTCTGTAGTATTGATATTAGAACATTTGCATCACCATAAAATTTTATTATTACAGTTATTTTCTGGCTCTCCAGCTGTCATGATGACACCAACAAGATTGAAATGGTCTGACGGCAGAAAAGAGGGAAAAAAAGGTACTAAATGTACTTATATTCTGTTCTTATTGAATGTGTTCCTTTCTGTATTTAGTCAGAAGCATTTCTTTTGATTTAGCAGGATAGTATAATTGTAGTAAGGAAGAATATACAAATGACAAGGCCAGTTACTTGGCCTTGAGTTACTTTATAAGATGGGTATGCTGCTCATTATCTCAGTAACTGCTGAAGGGTACAGTTGTTTTTTTTTTTTTGAGATGGGGGTCTCACAATGTAGCCCAGGTTAGGACTCATGGCAATCCTTCTGCCTCAGCCTCCTCAGTGCTGGGATTACAGGCACACATCACTATGTCTGGCTTATGTTCTGCTGGGGCATCAAACTCGGGGCCTGGTGCTCGCTAGGCCAGTGCTTTAACTGCTGTGCCATTCCTCCAGCCCTGAAGGGTAGAGTTTTAGATCCATCTGGATTTTGCCTTCTTTGATAGCCAGGACCCAAATATATTATCTTAAGAATACTTCTTATGCAATTTAAAAACAATTGTAAACTAATTTGTGAGACCAAGAGCAGCCAGCAAAGCTAAGCAGGTAGAATAATTATGCTACACTTGGGAGGCTGAGGCAGGCAGATTGCCATGAGTTTGAGGCCAGCCTGGGCTACATAGTAAGTTCAGGACCAGCCTGAAATACAGAGTAAGGTCCTGCCAGTCAGTCAATCAATAAATAGATACGTAAATATATAAATAGAAAAATATGTTTCTTTCTTTGTCTTTGACTTTATCCCTAATTAATTGAAGAAGATTTCCTGGACTGGAGGACCCTGGAAACCATATCATACAACAGCTGTTTAGTCCAGAGTAGATTATTTAATGCTGGGGTGGTAATTGTCCCAGGCTTTTCTGGCAAAAGGCTGTTGTGGTTGCTGGTAAGAGAAGTTGATGGCTTGCTGGAGAGATCACAGGGCCGCGTTTGAGTCCTCATTTCTCTCACCCCGAATACCACTCATTCTCTTGGAGCTCAAGTTTCCTCTGAAAATGTGACTAATACTGGTTTCACATCTCTATATCAAAATTCTGAAGGTTGAAACACTCCAAAAAATCTAACTTTTTGAGTTCCAGTCATTTTGACTTTTGGAATTTTGGCTTAGAGATGTTTCCCTGATCTGTGCAAAAAAACATCTCCAAATCTCCAAAATCTGAAATGTGTGGTCCCATGAATTTTGGATGAAGTATTTTCATCCTCTAGTTATACCTGCTTCACACATTTATTTTAAGACTCAGTTGAAATAATACTTTGGAAACACATTATAATGTTTAAAGCACTAACAAGTTGTAACAGCTGCTACTAAGTGAACCAGGTAAGCTCTGGCCTTGTCACATGAGGCTCACAGGGCGGATGAAGCCGCTCTGGCTGACGTTCTCGTACACCACTGGGCGGGAGCATAACTACCATTTGATAGGAGAGCAATAGAAAGAGGGCAAAAGACTGGTCATCATGGGTGAATATTTATCCTTTTCTGAAAAAGATTTTAGACTTTTCTTATATTTGAATGAATTGTCTGAGTTATCATTTCTTGCCTCATTGCTTCTTATCTCTGGGCAGGGCTCTTTGGTTGAGGCAAGGTCAATACTGATTTTTGTCTAAATATTTCTGTCTGTACCTTCATGAGTCAAAACTAAGCATGAGTTATTTTTGAAGGATATATTGTTTTCTATCAATTATATCTTTTGTCACTTTTATGTTTGAAGATAAGCAGAAAATAATAAGTATTTTGATGATTTTACTTTGGAAAGAAAGAAATGAATTTAACAAGTCAGAAAGTGAAGTGTTAATATTTTGTCAAGAAGTTATGAGCTAGGGTTCTTTTACAAAAATTTTTATGTTACTGGGGATCGAACCCAGAGGCTTCACACTGAGCTATACTCTGCCTTTAATATTTTCAGACAGGATCTTGCTAAATCACTAAATTGAACTTGTGATCCTCCAGCCTCAGCCTCCTGGGTAGCTAGCTGAATTATAGACATACACTGTTGTGCCCTATTAGGACAGGAAGTCTTGATTTGTCTGCAGACATAATGTTTGAAACTATATAAATAAATTTTTTCTTTAGTATTGGAGGTCGAACCCAGGACCTTTTGTGCATGTTAGGCAAGAACTCTACCACTGAACTATATCTTCAGCCCTTTATAAATTTTATTTTAAGACAGCGTCTTGCTGAGTTGCTGATACTGGCTCTAAAGTTCTGATTGTCCTAACTCAGCCTCTAGAGTAACTGAGATTATAAATGTGTGCTGTGATATTTGTAAAAGTAACACATATTTTTTGAAGAAATTAATGTGGTTTATTATCCTGATCAACAGCCTAATCCACAGACTTGTATTTAGCCGAGCGTCTCAGCCTTTGCAGCGCTGACAGTGATTTGTTGTGGCGGCTGCTGTGCGCACTGGATAATGTTCAGCATCATCCCTCCGCTCTGCCTGCTAGGTGTCAGTGCCGCCCTTCCTCAGTATTGACAACCCAGAATACCACCAGATGTTACCAGATGCGCCTTGGGGGGAAGGGGAACAACTGATTTAGCGCCTACTTTATTAGTGAGCAGTACTTCCAGCAGTGAAAATCTCACCTGCTCTTCAAAGCCCAGTCTAAATCTTACCTCCTCTTTGAAATCTCTGGCTATCCAACTGGGTAGAGTTACTTTTCTGCTTTGAAGTCTAAGTGAAGCTACTAAGCTGTAGACACTGTGATTTATGATATTTACTTCCCATGTATTGTCTTATCTCTGTGTCAGAAGGTGAGGGTAAGACTTAATGTGTGTGGGCCTCTGCCTCCTGTCTTTGCTGTAGCAGGGACTTAGGGCACATTTGCTGGTGGGAGGGGAAGTGGTGATAAGAGCTGGAGCTTTGTGTCCGTCTTTGGGTTCATCCCTGTTTGGGTTCATCCCTGCTTGCTGCCTAGCAGCTCTGAATCCTGCGGCAACTTCACTTGTGTAGGCTGCAGGTGTTTCACCTGTGACATGCCGGAATATTGCCTTATGTACAGCTAGCTGAAAGGAAAAATGAGATAATATGCATAAGAGCTTAGAGCAGCCTGTGGCACGGAATATATACTTACTAAGTGGTATCTGCTTTATCCAGTAAGATGATTTAATGATCTGGGATTAGAGCCGACATAGTAGGTGTCCTTCTTGGTAGAGGGAGAAATTCTCAATTGAGTTCTTTATCCTTCAATTTAGAGAAAGTACTTAGAATATACTCTGTAGCTTTTAGGTGGGATGTTCGGAAAAAAATATTTATAAACATATCTAATCTTGTTGTTTCTCCTTCAACCTAGGTTTCTTCTGAAGGATCTAGAGTTTTCCTGTTGTCCACCCAGAAGTTTCTCTTCAATGGGCCCAGTGTTATTTCTGCACAGCAGAGAAGCTTGGACTTAACTGAGAAAGCCAACTAATACCGTGACCTTCCTGATACCTCTAATCCTACTCACCGGCTGATGTTTGCAAGCTGTGCCTTCTGAGAGTACTAGGCTCACTCTCTGTTTTTTTTTTTTTTTAAATATTATGAGGAAACCACTAATCAGCCAATGAACATATATTAGCACAGCAAATGTGCAGAACTGGGAGTCTCCAGTGCTCCTTGTTTTTAGGCCAGTTATATTTTTTAAAAATACAAAATTTTGTGCTTGTGATGCCATTTGTGAAAATACTGTTAATCCTAGTGGACTGATATTATTTTCTAACTGATATTTTGGGCTTTTCTTTTGTTTTGTAGTGTTGAGGGGTAGTTGGACGTTATTTGTTTGTTGCTTATTTCTTTTATTTAAAAGCCCTTTGTTTTGATTGGTAATCAAACTGGGCTGTAAACTAGATACAGAAGCCTTTTATTTACCTTGAGCTCTTTATCTCACAAGGGTATTTTTTTTAGTACCATTTGTTTTCAAAGAATTTATAGCTTTCTTGGGAATTTTAAATTATTTTTGAGTCCAACATTACAGGATATTTGACCTGTGTTACTGAAAAAAGGGAAATTCAAAACAATATTTTAACAAATTTCAGTTATTAAACCTTTTGCCTTCCTTTCCTCTGTTCCTCTTTTCCTTCGCTATCTCTCCTTTTCCTCCTCTTTGCTCCTGATGTGAAATAGCTGTGTGGATGCCGACGTGTTTCTGTATCCTCCGACCCGAAGCATCTCTGAGACCAAAGACTACGTTTGTGCCAAGTTGATGTCATGGAGGTCTGCTGAAGTCTTTGCGTGTCGGAGGCAGCTCCAGAGCATGCCCAGCAGTGCTGGCCGGCTGTGGGTGGGATTCTGTTGCACCTGTCTGGGAGTCAGGTATGCAGCTAGACCATGTCCCGAGAGCACGGTGGACCCAGAGGGGAGGAGTGCGTAGCAGTTGCTGCAGAGCCCACAGGAGTAGAGGAGCGAGCATTCCTGTTTGGAAGCAGGTGTGTCATATGACCGAAGCTTGAGAGCAATTGCTGCACTGCCCCGTCCTTGTTCGGATGGGCACAGGTAGTAACTGGGAGATGGGGCTGGAGCTCTTGGCTTTTGGGTTGGGTATGTTCACATGGGTTTGAGGAGAGCAGTGGCACAGCTTTGATCTTGTATGTGGTGCTCACTGCCCAGAGTGGCACGTTGCAGGAGAATATTCAGGTGCTGTCCAGCTCCAGTAAGCTTTGTACCACTCTTTACTTGTACATTGGAGCTGGGTCAGCCCACGATGGGGAGAACGTGCCAGGCAGATGATTGTTTGCTGACCTGTCTTTAAATGACTGAAGTGCTGCGTTGCTGTAGAGTGAAAGCACCTGTGGAGCTGCGGAGTGGCCCTGTGGCGGACTGGCAGCCCCCTTGGAGACTGTACTGTTTCTTTTGTTCCTCTTACAGCAGTTGAGAAGAAAAGGTAAAATTTGGCCTTCCAGCCTGATAGAGTGGGAGCAGTAGCTGCACAGGAATATAAAACTGCTTAGGAAACCCTTGCTGTAGAGCATCTTATGTCATTCTTTAAAATATGCATACACAAATTCATTTATGTAGGTTTCTGTTTGATTTTTTTCTTAATGCATTTTCTTATAGTGAATTTAAAGGGAGACCCCTTTTGTTATCACCAAATCAGAGTAATGTTCTTGGGGCTGGGGCATAGCTCAGTGATTAGAGCACTTGCCCGGGAAGTGTGAGATCCAAGGTTCAGTCCCCCAGTACCACACACTAGCTGGGTGTGGTGGTGCATGCCTGTAAACCCAGCATTCAGGTGGCTGAGGCAGGAGTATTACTCTGAGGCCAGACTGGACTATGTAGTGAGCTCAGGACCAGCCTGGACTATAGAGCGAGAGACTGTCTCAAAAAAAAGAAAAGAAAAGAAAAAGAAAAAAGTAGTATTTTTCCTTCACGCAATACTTCTTTCTTTATCTCTTTAAATGTCTTCATCCTGGGTAATGTGGTGGCCTCTTCCATGTGGTCTGGAGGAGAGCAGTGACTTGATCTGTGCTTGTCATCTGGTTAGTTCTGTGCTCTGTTTGAGGCAGGTTGCTGAGGCTGGTGAGGCATGACAGTGATGTTTACCACATACATGTTTGGGAACTTAGTGTGTCTCTGTGAGTGTGTGTGTTTTGTTTATTTATTGAATGTGGTGACCCTTGCTTTAGGCTGTTATAGGTCATTTTTTAAAAACAAAGCTTTGATCCATTTGGAAGCAGCGTGTGAGAGATAAGCAGTAAAACATTCTACCTTATAGTATGCAACTATTCTAATCCTATGGAATTTTGTGGTAAACTCAGAAAAAAAACCTTTACTCTTTTTACAGAAGGTTGCTGTCTCCCTTCTGACAGAGTAGGCAGGTATTTTTGAGCCAGTATTTAACTTTTTTTTTTAACCTAAAAGATGTTTTAAAAATCTGTTTTGTTGTGTTTATTTTTCCTGTTGGCATAATTTCTTTGGAAGTGCCTCTTCCTGTGGCTTTTCAAGTTGTATTTTTTTCCTGAAGTCAGTCGCCATGGGGTTTGCTGTGGTGTCATTTGGGGGCAGTGTATTTGTGTCAGGGACATAAGCATAAAACCAGCCCATCTCCTTGGTTCAGGTCTGGGTTGGGTGGCTGCACTGGGTAAATTAGTGGAAGCCATAGGCACTAAGCTTCTACCATTTTAGAACTAGGACCAATAAATCTGGTTTTAATAACTCTACTGCAGCGTGAAAGGGGATTGGGAGAGAGTGGTTGTATCTGAGTGCCATGACATATTAGAGAAGTAGGTGATGGACTTTAACAGCTGCAGCTGATCTTGCATTAAGGGAAAGCTCTATCCTGAATGTTCTTCCAGGGATGTTGGCCAAGAATTACAAGGGGACCCTTTTATGAGATGGGTCATTCGGAGCTACTGACTGTGGTGATCACTGGGAGCTCCAGAGGTGGCTGTTCTGTTGACCAGTGAGGAAGGCCAGTTGACTGGTATTTCAGAGCAGAGCCTCTTCTTACTGAGTGGGAATTTTTCTGTTCAGCTTTCCTTATAGGAGCCTATAGTAGCCCATAGTTTAAGTATTGCATTGTGGGTGAACTTGTGGTTACTGAGGCTGTGCCCCACAATGACTGGCCGTCAGACCATGCTGCTGAGGAACCAACTTTGGGAATGGCCTTCTGTAGGCTCTGTATGCTTTCATGCTTCTTGCCGTCCCTACCACAGTGGTTGAAAGCTGATGGCTCCCATTCTTAGGCCTCTGGTATGTAGAACTCCTTTCTTCAAGAAAGAGCCTCATCCCCACCCTCCTATACCCCAAAGGCTTTGTGCTGAGCACAGGACCTAGATCAGGACTTCCCAGGTGTTGGGGATGATTTGGGTCCTTAGCCTGCACAAGCTTTTGAACCCAATGGCACACTCAATGTAGAAAGCTGGCTTTCTTGGATGGTTAATGCTGAGATCAGGGTACAGTTAGTTGATGGAGGTGAGCTAGTGAGGAGGTAGAGTACAAAAACCCCAAGTGCTTGGGTTACCATGGAAGCTGGAGTTTGTGAGGCCACAGCCCACACTAAAGATCCATTGAGCATGCCTCTGACATGTTCAGGGACCAGCAGAATCTGTTAGAAAAAACATGCCCTTACCCCAGGGACCTTTTCTTCAGGGCAAGAATTGTCTTTGCCATGTCCCTGAGCTTGCTAAAAAACCAAACAAGGTTTCTTAAGAGACAAAGGTTTTACCTTTTTTAAAATTTTTCATTCTTATTTGATTTTATATATATGTGTATATATGTAATATAAGGGAACAATCATGTAATGTCTTTTATATTCATGTAACATTCTGAAATTAAAATTTATGTCATATCCATTGTATTTGAGTGGTCTCTTAGTTCACATTTTGACAGATGGGTTATTTTGAAGTGAGAAGTTGCCTCTCATTCTGAGGAATAAGAAAGACTCTTTGGCTTGTTTTTCAGTTTGGTGGGTAGGGTGAGGAGAAATGTGGCTTTGGGCTGATGATAAGTGAAATTGGAGCCACTAGGCTTCTGAGCTTCCTGATTTTCTGTAACTGAGTCTAGAACAAGATGCACAGATCTAAGTTTCTCACATAACCTATATTTCCTCAGTTTAAAATAAGGAATGAGGCAGGTGTGGTGGCACCTACCTATAATCCCAGCAGGAGGATGGCAAGTTCAAGGCTGACCTGGGCAACTTAGCAAGACCTTCTTGTCTCAAAATAAAAATATTAACATGGCTGGGGTTGTAGTCCAGTGCCAGAGCACTTGTCTAGCATGTGTCAGGTCTTGAAAGGAAAGGAAGGAAGGACAGAAGAAAGAAAGAAAAGAAATGATAGTTAAAGAAGAATAAAACCTAGGTGATATTTTCATCTAGGAATGGAAGGAGCAGTTCTTAGACAAATCTTGTTGAAATGTTTCTGCCATTTCCCTAGTCCATCTAAGTAGCAGAATAGCAGAATGCAGAATGCCATAAACTTAAAAGAACCCAAATTACTGGGCATACTGGCATGTGCCTCTAGCCCGGCTCCTTGGAAGGCTGAGGTGGAAGGGTGACTTGAGTTCAGGAGTTTAAGATCAGCCTGGACAAAATAAAAGTGAGTACTCTGTCCCACCCCACCCTCAGAAAAAAACCTCACAAATTTATTTCCTATAATTTGGAGGCTAGGAAGTCTAAGATCAAGATACTAGCATATTTGATATCTGGTGAGGGTCCACTTCCAGGTTCAAAGGCTGCCATCTTTTCTCTGTAACCTCACAGGACACAGAGATGAAGAATTTCTTTAGAGCCTCTAAATCCATACTTGAGGGCTTTGCCCTCATTACCTTGTCATCTCCCAAAAGGCTCCACCTCCATATCCCCTCACATTGGGAATTAGGTTTCAGTATGAATTTTAAGAGAGCACAAATATTAAGCCTGTTGCAGATATGTATTGCTACTGAACTGTGACCCCTTGCCTATAAGGTAGGAATAATAGTAATAGTTTCAACAGTACCATACCTGTAGTGGGTGAAGAGCTGGTGAAAGGGCCTCATACAGAGGGCCTGAACCTCAGGTCTGTGGTTGTACTTCTGGACAGCATTTGTTCCTGTGATTCACTTGCATTTTTCTAGGGGAGTGTCTTATTCTTTCGTTGCTGGAAAAAAATATCCAACATGCATAAATTAGAGGAGGAAAAGCTTATTTTAGCTCACAGTTTCAGAAGGTCACAGTCCATTCATGGGCAGCCGGCAACAGTGGAAGCACATGGTGGAAGTGGAGTTGAAGTCAGCTCCTCACAGCATCACAGACAGGCAGTCAAGTCCAGACAGGAAGTCAAGTCCGGAAGGAAGGGAGGAAGTAGCATAGACCCTTTCAGGACCTGTCCCAGTGATCCACCCTTTCAGCTCCAGCCTCAGTGTTCTGCCCCTTCTACATTTAAGCCCCTAATCTACCACATGCCTGTCACCTGTACTCTAACACATGCTTATCTTCCACCACACACCTATAACCCACCTGTCTTAGTTACTTTTCATCACTGTGACTCAATACCCAACATCCACAAGTTAGGGAGGAAAGATTAACTATAGCTTACAGTTTCAGAAGGTCATAGTCCATTCACAAGTGGTTGGCTGGATAATGGTGGAAGAGCATGGCAGAGCTGGAGTGGAGGCAGGGCCAGGGCCACAGCTCCAGCCGCAGAGGTCCTTACATCATGGTAGAAGAGAGAGGCTGAGAAGAGGGGCAGAGCCAGCACAAGCCCCTCTAGGTCAAGCCCACGCCTCCACCCCTTCCAGCCAGGCCCCACCTCCCAACCCTACACAGTATCCATAGGAACATGAGGCTTCTGGGGGACCCTCCAGATCCAATCCAAACATGACAGTATGTTACTCCTTATCAGCAGCAACCGGAGTCCAGATCCTGGGCATCTTTCTTGGCCCTAGGGTTGGTATGAGCAGGAGGGCCCACTGGTGTCATTGGCAGTGTTCTTTTGTATTCCCAGAAATAAACGGTTTGTTAAAACAAGTATTACTTACTATTTTGCAGTACTATTGAAGATGGAGCCCAGAGCCTTCACAGTGAGCCCATTTTTATTTTTTGATTTTTGAGACAAGGTTTCACTAAGTCCTTAGGTTGTCTTGGCTGGGCTTGAGCTTGTAGTCCTTCCTCAGCCCCCCAAAGAGTGCTGGGAACAGGGGCCCAGTGCTGCACCTCCAAGCCCAGCTTGTTTTTATTTTTGATGCTTTGGTATTGAGAAATTCTTTTTTATTTTATTTTAGATAGAGTCTTGCTCTGTAGTCCAGGCTGCTCCTGAATTCGCAGTGACCTTGAATCCACAGCAATCCTCAGCCTCCCAAGTAAGTGCTTGAATTACAGTTGTGTATCAACATAGCTGGCTTGTTGTGCTGGTGAATCGAACTCAGGGCCTTGAGCTTTCTAGGCAAGCGGTCTAACTCCAACCTTTGTATGAAGGAATTCTTAATTCAGTTGAACTGTATCTGTGGGCAAAAAAGAAAAGAAACTGTATCTATAATCTATGAGCCTGAGGTACAAAAAAGGCAAAAAAGATGGAGCTGGTGGCCTAGAAAAGAGCTATCATTCATACTAACAAGAGACATGTTCCAGGACTCAGCATGTATCAGGCCCGGGCAGTATCAGTTTTCCACATGGGCACAGCTTGGGCCTTCAACTCCTGCCCCCGTCAAGTTCAAGTTTAAGGTTGTATTTGAGGTCACAATTTATGTTTTCCATGACCTATATCTACTGATAGTGGCTCTGAGAGGAATATAATAGTCCTCAAAAGGAAAGTGCTAGTATGATATGATATTGTGAACGACGTAGGACACTTACACTAACCTGAACAGTGTGGGTCGATCATCCGATGTGCTGTCCCGATGCAGTTCAGGGGGTAATAAACAGATGTGTGAGGCTGTCGCCAAGGTGGCAGGGCATAGGCTTCCTGTGAACATTCTGTTTTTAGTGAGTAGAATGACTCCACAGTAAAATTATGATAGAGTATAGTATAGCAAATACATAAACCAGTCACATAGCTCTTTATTATCATTATCAAGTATTATATACTGTACATAGTTATTTGTATGTTAGACTTTTTCTGCAACTGGGAGCAAAACGGGTTAGTTTATACCAGCATCCCCACAAACACATACCTAAAGCCTTGCTGTGTATATGACCTTTATGATCTCACTAGGCAATCAGTATTTTTCAGCTCAGGATTACCTTGTATATATAGTATGTTGTTTGCTGGAATATCATTATGCAGTCCCTGATTGTACAAGTATTGTATTGAATTTTAAAGAATCACAAGTTGAGTAATCTTAAATATAAGCATTAAAATAAAAAGGTTCACCCTCAGATGCAGTCAGATTGCATTGTCCAAGAGAAGCCAGCCAGCCACTGAACAGGAGAGAAGTGTGGGGTTTCCACTGAGGGCTTTCACGAGTCTGCTCATGTGGGTAGACATGTCTTATGGAAGATGCTTGTATGAACACAAGATTCTGTTCATGGGGCAGCAAAAGCGACTCCCTAGACATAGTCTCTCCCCTGTGGAGAGTGGCTCTCTCTAGAAGCTCTCTCCAGCTCGGGCCCCTCCATTTGGGCTCTGCTATATTTGAAGAGCTGGTTGGCAGCTGTTACAAGGAAATTTTAACCGAAGCACACAGATGTGGCAATTTTATAAAGAAATATCATTTGCATTTTGTTTGCCCTCAGCAGTTTAACAAAGGTAAGTATCCATTGGTTGTTCCACATAGGATCACGTTTCTTAGTCTCAGAAACTCTAGAGGTTGTGGCTTAATTTTTCTGGGTTCCATTGTTTGTCCTGAAGGACTGAACATGACAATTCCACATGACATTAACAGTGATGTTGAAATCGGTTTGATGGCAGTACTGGATGAAGGAAACTACACTAAGAAGCCGTGGATTTTTGACTCAGTTTCTTTTCCTGCTTCCCTGTGACTAAAGTATGACTGCTTAATCTTGCTGAGTCAGGTTGCATGTGTGTGAAATACAGATAATTATAACTACCCTCCTTATCCATCCTGTGCTGCTGTCATGAAATCCAAGGAAATCATGTATTGAAAAGAGCTTGGAAAAAATTGTAAATCCCTGTGGGACATGTGCATGTGTCACTAGCCCAAGAAAGTTCTCGCAAGCAGCAAGACTCAAAAGCTATATGTCTGGCATGAATGAAAGGAAATTTTCAGTACACAATAGAAAATATAGCTTATAAGTTACACCTGATTTTATGGATTCTTTAGGACCGGGATAAAGTAGATATTAATATCAAATTTTAAAAAGTTGAGTAAGAAATGCAAGAGTGATCTGCTTATGTGAGAAAGTAGTGTAGGTTTGCCTGTGACTGGTGCTTGCAGAGAATCGCCCAGGCACAGTGGCTAAGGCTGGGACGACAGTAGTGTAGCAGTAGGAGATGGGTGGGAAGGCAAGGGAGCGGACTCAGCAGAGGAGGCTGGCAGCCTGGGCCTGGCTGTGTATAGAGATTTGTGGAGCAGTGGCACTCAAACTTCCACCCGCTAGAACTACCCGGAGGGACTTCCTGACACGTTGCTGGGCCATAGCCCTGACGTTCATGGTTCCGTAGATCAGAGGGCCTAGAATGCGCATTTCTAATGCGTTCCTGTCTGATGCTGAAATTGTTGGTCCAGGGACCACACAGAACTGCAAGTAGCAGTTGGTGCCCCTTATGGGACAGAATAAGGAAGAGCGGAGAGGCAGGAGATGGCTCTGTGCGAAGGGGAGGGACTGGGGTGTGAGCAGGGCATCACCTGGGCAGAGAGCAGGGCGAGGTGAGAGATAGGCCGGCTGTCGTGTACACAGCTGACACTGAAGAGGGATTCCCAGGAAACCATAGTGGGAACTGGCCACCTGTGGTTAGGGAGACTGGTTACCCAGGGCACAGCACCTGTAGTTTAGGGCACATGGGAAGTAAATCAGGCCCCGTGAGTGGTACCAAGCACGCGGCCTTGCTAGCTTTTGTGCCATTTCATCAGCCCTGTGAGGAAGGGCACCAGCTTTAGCTGAGCACCCACCATGTCTCCGGCATTTAATCATCATGGTCCCCCCGTGTAGGCATCACTGGCTCACCTTAAGGGTGAGGGACTTACTCTGCCCAGTGAAGGCACCTACTCATTACTAATTAGGCAGTCCTAGGATACAAACAGTGTGTGGGGAGGGGCTTGTCCAATTAAGTCTTCCCTGCTCGGACCTCTACCCCCATTATTAACAAAATGTGTAAGCAATGTAAAAAATTTGCTAGACATTTTAATTCTTTTTTTCCACAATAAGTCTTTTTTTTTTTTTTTGAGGCAGGGTCTCACTCTGTAGTTCAGGATGGTTCTGAATTCACTGTGTAGTCCAGGATGACCTTGGTCTCAGAACTGTCCACCTGCCTCAGCCTCCCGAGTGCTGGGATTACAAGTGTGCACCACCATGCCCAGCTCATGTTATGCTGGGGAATTGAACTTGGGTATTTAGTGCTTGCATAGCGTTTGCTAGATAAGTGCTTTCACTGCTGAGCCATTCTTCCGGCCCCACAATAAGTCTTTGAGGTCTAGGATGCGCCTATGGTACACGCCAATTCAGATAAGTCCTATTTCAAGTATAGCCACAAGTGCCTGTAGTTCCCACTCTGCCAATAGATGGCACACGGGCACACGTCACCTTTCCCCATATAACCTATCAGGCATTAGCAGATTGAAAGGGTGGAGACTGCTCCAAAATCCTTCTGTCTGATTTATTTGTTTAAACTTCTGCCAGAAGGTGGCTTGAAAGATTCCAAACCATGAAAAACATACTCTAGAAATTAACGTATATAGTTGGCTCTTTGTGTGTCTGGGCCATTCACATCACTGAACATTCTACAAGTTAACACCTATGTAGAATACATTGTTTATTGAGAAATAAATAACCAAAATCCCCAAGAACTTAAAGTATATCTATAAAAGCAACTACCCTTTCTCAATAACCCAGTGAAAACACCACTGGGGAAGAACTCTGGGAGACTTCTAGGCCTAACATTAGCACTTGTATGACAGGAATGGGACACATGGTCTCTTTAGGCTCACTTTTTTTTTCTTTTCCTCCTGGCATTGGAGATGGAGCCCAGGGAGCACTGAGCTATATCACCTTCAGCCCATTTTATTTTGAGGTAGAGTTTTGCTATTTTGTGTCATTATAAAAAACGATAGTGACTATAGCAATTAGGAACTTAAGATTTCTTTTTGGGAGCAATATCATCTTACATTGATGAGAACTGAAGGTACCGATGATGATAAAGGGAGACCAACTACTACTGGGTACGGTGGCACATACCTGTAATCCCAGCATTTGGGAGGTTGAAGCAGGAGGATCTCAAGTTTGAGCCCAGCCTGGGAACTTAGTAAGATTCTGTCTCAGAAGCATCCTTGCTTGACTCCTGGGTTCAATCCTAAGTACCAAAAAAAAAAAAAAAAAAAAAAAAAAAAAAAAAAAAAAAAAAAAAAAAAAAAAAAAAAATCAACTATTAGTTGATTATTTTGAAAAATTCTCCCTAGGGGCTGGAGGCATAGCTCAGCAGTTAAAGTGCTTGCCTAGCAAGCTCAAGACCCTGAGTTTGATTCTCCAGCACCACATAAACCAGGCATAGTGGTGCACACCTGTAACAATCTCAGCACTTGGGAGGCTGAGGCATGAGGATTGCTGTGAGTTCAAGGCCAACCTGGGCTACACATAGAGAGTTCAGGACCAGCTTGGACTACAGAGTGAGACTGTCTCAAAAAATTCTTCTTTGCCTAAGATGAAAGTAATTATTATGTACTGTAAATATATACTAATAAAAATAATAATTGAGAAAAATAGAAAAAATTCTCTCATTGCTTTCACCCAAGGAGAATGAGTCCTACTACCCTTTCCTTGGCCTACCACTGGTTCTGTGTATCTTCCACTGTCCAGTCTATATTTCAAGAATGAAGAAACTAAAGCTGAGTATAGTGGCCCATGCTTTGGAGGATTTGGCAGGACAATCACACTGAGCCCAGTCTAGCCAGTCAGCCATATAGACCCTGTCTCAAAATAAAATGGGCATGGGATGTAGCTCTGTGATCTCTGGGTTCAGTCCTCAGGACAGGAAAGAAAACAAGCAAAAAAACTTGAGTCTAGAGAAGCAAAGAGCTCCATTTCCATCACGTGGGCAAGTGGTAGAACTAGAACTGGAAGTCAGGTCTCCTGGACACCCTCCCTGTCCAGTGCTGTTCTCACTGAGTCATTGCTTGAACAGTGGCGGTTGAAGCCATCTTGTTTCTCATGTTTCTGTAGACCAAAAATCCCGAGCTAGAGAGTCCAGTCATTATAGGCTGGGCCTGGAGGAGGCTCTTAGAAAATTATTGGGTGAATGAGGAAAGGAATGAAAGCATTGTCTTCCAGACATTTTAGAAGTTTGTAATTCCTGGAGGTGGGGGAGCCAGGCAGTCAACCATCTGGTAGTAAGTTGATTATGCTGGACTCCTTCCATCATGGAGGGGACATTGATTTTTGTCTTCATTGGAAGAGATGTTTATTCTGGACCCAGGTTTGTCCTCCTTTCCTGAAATATTTCTACCAGTCCAACCATCCGTGTGTTCACAGAGTACCTCAGTCACTGCCATGATATTCCACATTCTATTGCTTTTGACCAGGAAGCTCTCACTTCAGAGCAATAACAAGTTGAACAACAGATTTTGTTCAGGAGAATTCACTTGCCTTACCACATGTTCTATAGCCCAGAAGTTACTTGCCTGATCACATCATAGGAAGACCCACTGAAGACTTGGTTAGAGTACCAGTTGGCCTGGAAAGTCAAGGTTTGTCTTAAAGAATGAGTAATGATTGAAATCTGTGACTGTTTCTCCCCCGGAAGTCAGAGGGTGGAAATGAAGGGGCTCCTCTCACGATTGCATTTACTTCCTCACTTGAACAGTTGTTTTCTGTAAGCTTTGAACTCCACTGACTTGCAGGCTCTGATATTAAGAGGTTTTCATTGTTTCTGTTGACATGAAGCTCCACATGAATATGGTGGGCTCCTCAGGCTTCTGAGCCAACAGGAAAATTGAGTTTCTGGTGCAAACGGGATAAAGAAGTAAGTGTGTGACTTTGGTGCACCACTTAGTATTTTATTTCCATGTCAGTGCTAGACAAACTATAGCAGCCAACCAAAGATGGGACCACTGAGAATTCAAACTTACCAACAGTGATGGAATACAGTAGCTTCTTGGTTCTTTTTTCCCTCAAGAAACAGTATGTCTGCAAGAGAGAACCTAGTGGTGGGAACTGAGTATGTTCCACAAAGAGTTTTGGACCACAAAGAGTTTTGCAAATGGTCTTTGCAAAGGTGGCTAGCAGGAAGCAATAATAACGCCTGGCTGCCTGGAAGAAAGGCACAGTCCTTGTTCCTTTGACTGTGAGGTCTGGCCCATGATGGTAAAGCCTAGCAATGGTGAACAGAAAGTCATTTGATGTGTAGTGGATATCTCTCCAGTGCTTCATTTATGGCTTGACTTAAAGCCATGCAGGAAGCTGGGGGGATGCTGGACCTTTGGGGCCTTCTTAGTCTTCCTGGTTGGAGCCTCTATGGGACCTGAAATTGGAGACCTTGTGAGCTGGGGGTGTGCTGCCCACCATGAATTGCTTCCCTGGGGTTGCTGCATGTTGCTGTCCCAGTACATGTGTCACACAGCCCCAAGAAGGCTTGCAGCTGGCTTCCAGGATGCAGAGGAGAACAGCAAGTGAGCCAGCTCTTCTGGCAGGACCGCACTATGGGGAAACCAGATGCTGGCAAGATGCTGAATGAGATCCTGCATGGCACTTAACCATGGGTCCATGCCAAGCCCAGAGTGAGGCTCCTCAAATGTCCCTTGGTTCACCTGAGCTAGGTCTTCTTTCTTCTCTCTGTAGAGCTCTTTAGTTGCCTTTTAGGACAGTGATCACCAGCCTCTCTCTTTTTTTTAATGTTTCAGTTATTCAATTAGGTTCTTCATAAGAAATTTAGAACACCAGTTTATGAGGATACAGTTCATTTGTCAGAGCAAAAACTGACCGCATATAGCCCCGGAGCTGAGGAACAGCTTTGATTTTTGATAAAACCTGCGTGTCCACAGCTTTCTGATCAGTCTTACACTGTTCTGTAATCTCATATTTTTCTTTCTCTGTGTCAAAGATCTCACCCTCTTGGTACCTGGGTTTCCACAGTTTCTTCTTCTTGAAGTAAGCATCAGTGAGATGTTTGGGGATTTTCACTTTGCTGATATCAATTTTTGTGGAGGTGGCAATGACAAATTTCTGGTGTGTTCTACGCAGAGGAACTCGATTGAGGGAAAGAGGCCCAGTCACAAGGAGCAAGCCACTGCTCCGGTGCTTCAGGAAAACCACTCTCTTGCCTCTGTGGCGCCCAGTGAGGATGATCAGGATGGTCCCTGGTGTGATGCTAGCACACAGCTTCCTCTCATGCTGACTGAAGGGTTTTTTGCCGTGGCTCAGGAGCTTTCGAGGCACGTCATTGGTAGGGTAATACCTAAGCATTTTGCAAAGCTTCACCACCCGGGTCCCACCGTTCTTGTCTCCACCGACTGGCTTTGTGACAGTAGCAAGGACCTCTTCGTTTTTCCTCTTTTCAACCTTGGACTTGGCTGCTGAGTACTTCCTCTTGTACAGAGCCTTTCTGGAATACATGGCAGAACAGTATCTGCCAATCCCTCTCACCAGGACAGGGTGCTGGCTGCAATGGGGCCTCCCCTTTTCGGGCTTCTTAGTCTTCTCTTTACCCTTTTTAGCGGCAGCAGGGGCATCAGCCTTCTTGGCTTTGGGTTTCTTCTCCTTAGTGTCTTTCTTCTCAGCCTTTTCACCCGCCATCTTGATGGGAAAGATGGGAAAGAGCCACCAACCTTTTTGGTACCAGGGACTTGTTCTGCTGATCTGCCAGGAGGTGAGGCTCAGGTGACAGTGTGAATGATGAGGAGTAGCTGTAAATACAGGTGAAGCTTTGCTTGCTTATCCACTGCTCACCTCTGCTGCATGGCCCAGTTCCTAAGAGGCCCAGGTCAAGGGTTGGATAGCTCTGAGTTAGGACATTTATGATGGCTGTAAATACCTCAATGAAACAAATTCACAGGGCTAGGGGTGTAGATCAGCAGTTAAAGTATTTGCCTAGTAAGTGCAAGGCCCTGGAAGTGGTGCATACCTATAATCCCAGCATCAGGAGTATGCGGTGGGAGGATTGCTATGTGTTTGAGGTCAGCCTGGGCTATATAGTAAGTTCAGCACCAGCCTGAACTATAGAGGAAGACCTTGACCCAAAACCAACCAAAACAAACAACAACAAAAACAAATGCACACATTTACTTATGTAATACCTGGTTTTATTTCTAGATAGATTTAGACTAGAAACACCATGAAGGCAGGGACTGGTTTCTTTGTCCCCTACTGTGGCTTTAAATTATAACATACTGCTTGGCACGTAATTGGCATGTAGTAGATGTGTGTTGAAGAAGTGACTGACCCTGTGGCAGCCCAGTGGAGTAAGCAGTATTGTCCTCATGGGGTGAGCACACCTAGCCACTGAGCTAAGAAGTGGTTCCAGGATTCAGAATCACATGGTAGTTGAAAGAGGGACGTGCAGCCCAGGCTTGGCCAATAAAGCTCAACTGAGGGGAGGGAACTAGATGCTGTTCTTTTTAGCTCTTGGCTACTGGGTCATGAAGCCAGGCTACTGGTGGTCCTGGTTCTAGCTTAGTGGCGCAGCTGACCTAAGAACAAGGTGTCAGAGAAAAGCAAAGATGAGACAGACTGGGGTGGGATGACAGGGCAGATTGGTTGAGTTCCTGATTGATTGAGTTCCTGGATACAGTCATCTCCGTTCATCTTTTGCCATTTGACAATAAGGATTCACTCCATGCCTCCTTGGTTGAGCTGGCTTGGCTCATACTCCTTATATTTCATTCTAGTGAACCTGATGATCACACCCATTGTCTTAAGTTACTTTCTCATTGCTGGGACAAAATGCCCAATATCACAATTTAAGGGAAGAAAGGTATATTTTAGTTTACAGTTTCAGAAGGTCTTGGTCCACACACGGGTGATTCACAATGGTAGAAGCACATGGTAGGAGACAAGCTGTTCACAGCATGTTGAGCTGTGAATGAGGAAGGGCAGAGCTGTCCTGCCAGTCCTGCCCCTTCTAGGTCAAGCCCCAGTGCTCTGTCTACTTTGACCAGGCCTGCCCCTTAATAGCACATCTCTATTTTACAACATCCATACATGGGGATTCTGGGCAACACTCCACATCCCAGCCAAACACCCATCCTCTCTGTTGGTGTAGTGATGGTGCAAGTCTCTTGCTGTCACTGGGTCTCAGGTTCCCTACCTGTAAAATGGGATATAAATGGGGAATAATGAGAGTACTAAAGTAGCTTGGTTACTCACATCCAGAAAAGCTCATGAAGTATGAGCTGCTTCCCTTCTCTTTTTTTTTCTTTTTATTGAGACAGGGTCTTGCAAAACCCTAAGTTGCCCAGGCTAAGCTGCCATCCTCCTGCCCCAACTTCCCATGGTGCTGAGATTCTATGTGCTACCATTTCTGGCTGTGCCCTCTCCTTGTAGATGGCTTTTGGTCCCAAGTAATAGAAAACTCATTTAGAATCAGCTTATACAATGAGAGCTTTGATCACTGCCTGCCACAAGAAGTTGCAGGGGTAGTGCAGGTCCAGGGAAGTGAATTCACAAGCTCCCAGTGTCACCAGTGACCCAGCTTCCTCCTGTCTTTCAGCTCTGTGGTTAAGTGCCCTCCACTTCCCTCAAGGTCATGATTGTTTCAGCTCCAGGTGTCCCACAATGTAGGGCTGAGAAGAAATTGTTTCTTTCTTGTATTTCTTTGTACTAGTGAGAAAAACCTTCCTACCACCCCCAGCAGACTTTCCCTCAAGTATTATTGACTGGATGAGCAAAATTGAGCATTTCCAAGGAGAATAAAACATGATGTTAGACTTACAGTGATCAAAAGAGACACCAAGGGGCTGAGGGACAGGGTGAAACAAACTGGGTTATCAAGGGTGAAGGGGGCCTGGCAGTTGAGCTGTGTGTGCCGTGCTTGTCCATTCATCTAGCGCGATGCCTGCCCACAGCAAGTGCTGGCCACACAAGTGAGTGTGTACAGAGAGAGGAATGGGACGAGGAAGTTCAAGGGTGGAGGGAGGTTTTTGGAGTGACTGTGGCTTGTGTCCTTAAGTTTTCAGGCCTTGGGGGGAGTACCCAGATCAGCGACTTGACATAGCCCAATGCTGATAGGAGTGAGTGGGGACCTGATTAGGGGGTTTGGGCTCTCAGATGTGCAGGGTTGCCTCAGTTGCAGGAAATAATCCCGGTTCTGGTCCAATCCAGGTGACCTGGACATTCTAAGCAGCTGTCAAGACGGAGAAGGAGAGGAAGAAGGAGAAGAGGTGCTGGGACTGTAGGACGGCCTTTTAGGCCTGCAGGAGGTGGCCACGCCCTGGTGAGTGGTGGCAGCTACAGTGGCGCTGATCAGATTTTTTAGCTACTAAGTAAGTTCACTCGTGTGTCATCACCAAGGACCACCTGCTGTGTGCCAGGCATGTGCTAAACTTAGGACATGACATGGCTGCTAACGTGGTCACTGCCCCTGGTCTTCCGGAACTCAGCGTCTAGCGGGGGAGACAAATCATCATAGATAATTGCAAAAATAAACTTGAATTATAAGTAGCGCATGACAAGGCGGAGAACAGTGTGCTACAACCCCAGGGAACACCATTCCCATAGCAACCGGGAGAAGTCATGTGAGATGGAGAAGGGTGGGTGACACTGGGACAATATTAGAAGGTGAAGTCCACGTGCCATGATGGTAGGTCAGCATGGGCTGAGGGGACAGTGAAGCAGGCCACTTCCATTTCTGTCTTGTCTGACTGGGGGACAGTAGCACCATCCAAGGAATAGAAAATGCTGGAAGAGACTGAGGGATGGAGAGATGGGGACAGGAAAGCTCAGGAATATTTATTTTTTTAGAGACAGGGTCTCTGTAGCGTAAGCTGATCCTGAGCCCAATATATAGCCCAGGCAGGCCTTGAACTCACAGAAATTCTCCTGCCTCAGCCTCTGCAGTGCTGGGATTACAGGTATGCCCCACCACACCCACCAGCGTACGTGGTTCTGAAGAATCGAACCCAGGGCCTTGTGCTTGCTGTTCAAGCACACTAACTGCTGAGCTTGAGCTATGCCCCTAGCCTAGGAATTGGGTTTTAGTCTTATGAATTTAAGATATCAGACAGGCAGTTAACTGGATGATCAAGTTTGAAATAGCAAGTTTTCAAGCCCTCAGTCTTTGGTCATAAGAAAAGACTGATGGAGAAAATCTCTGTTTTCCTCACTGGTCATTGTGAGCCTGGAGTGTTTTTTTTTTTTTTTTTTTTTTTTTTTTTTTTGGCAATGCAGGAAATTGCACTCAGAGCTTTGTCCATGCTAGGCAAGCTATGCCTCTCATCCTAGCCCTTGTGTCTTTTAAAATGAAATGAAAAGAAGTACTGATATTTACTCTGAGCTAGGGCCTCTATGGACAGGTAGTCCTAGGGATTGAAGCCAGGGACTTCAGGCTGGGACAACTGGGGACCAATAAAAAAACTAGTAGAGTCCTGACCCTGTGCCAGCATGCTAAGGTGGCATCAGGATTTCAGATGAATCCACAGTAGAGAAATTAGGAAGCAGAAAGTAAAAATTGACAGCTGACAACAGGACACCTAAGCTGCATTTCCTGTACTCCTGTGGGTGGGTGAGAGCCTGGGTTGTCATGCTTTGTGCACTGTCACTATCTGTGTCTCTGAATCTGACGACGTCAGGTGCCTTACATAGGAGAGAGTCATATAGGGTTTGTGTTTCCCTCAATCCATGACTTCAGGGCTCAATAATGTTGCAGCCTATGTTGACTGCTGTTACATTGCCACATTCTGGGCATACACTCGTCTGTTGCCGCACCCACTTGGGCTGCTTTTTCCTTGTGGCTGTTGTGAATGATGTTGCTATGAACATGGTGTGTGCTCATGCACTTTCTAGTATGATATGTCTGAGTTTCTGTTAACCTGAAGACCATCCCTCCATCACTTCTTTTCCCACGTCTTGTCTAGGCACTGACCAGCAGAGTCCCCTCAGGCTGGGATTTGCTGATGCTGTAGTTCTTTGTATCTTCTCTGTGTATTTTCAGAGAGTTGGCAGTGGGTCAAGGGGTGGTGTTGGATTCAGTTTTTTTTTTTTTTTTGGCAACTATTGGTAATTGTACATTCTTTCATTAAAAGGCATATAAAATGCATTATTGTAAAGTGTTAGTAACTAGTGAGATGTGAGTAAATAATTTATGAAAGTCAAAAAATCCTGAAATAACTAAGTATCCCATTATATCTATTGCTTTAAGTATACGTATGTGATATAGATTTAAGTTCATTTATTGTAGCAATTTACTTATTTGGCCTTTGATATAAGTTTATCCTAAGAAAACTGATTGATGTGATGATAACCTTTTGAGTGTACAAATATTTATTTGCCCTCCAGTACTCAGCTAAGGCATTTGAAATTTAACTTTTCTCTTTTTCTTTCTCACATTTTCTAGCCTTATGAATTACATTGTTATAGTTCTTTTCTTATGTGGACTGGTGGGTGAGGCCATGTTAAAGAATCTCAACAAAGATATAGCAAAACATAGAAAAAAAAGAATTTTTGGCAAATATCCCAATAAAGGGCTCTGCTGGACTCAGAGAAGAGCCATCAAGATATGGCCACTGCAGCCCATTCTACAGGTGGGAAACTGAGCTAAAGAGTAGTGATTTGAGTGAAATGAGTCAGATGCAGAAGATTAAGTATGTTAAATATCAATCACATGGTTTCTCTGATTTGGGAAACCTAGAACACAGGCATTCTATAGAACCATATGGTGTGATAGTGGGAGTTAGGGGGCGGGTGGAGAGGACTTGGGAGGGCCAAAAATGGGAAGGGATTATATAGTTGCTGTCACATATATGTGCACAAAATACTCAAGTTCATTGCAAACATTATGTATTGCATATGTATATTAATAAAAGTGGGAAAAGAGAAAAAAATAAATTGCATTATTATGTGTGTGTGTGTGTGTGTTTGTGTGTGTACAACAACTACTGATACTTAATACTTGGGTTCATTAATTAATTGATGGGTTCAAAATGGTTATTCTAATTTGATCATTCCTTTTTCGCTAATTGCTCCAACTTCCCTAACAGCTAATGGAAAGAAACCACACCACCACCAGTGCAGCACGGCATTTGTGTGTGTTAGATATTTGTCCTTTGCGTGATTATTGGTTGGAGAAGGGGCCAAGGCTTATAAAAGTACACAGAAGAGGGGAAACTTCATGGATGTTGCAGGTGATTAAATTCATCTGCTTTTACTTCTCAAAGTCATGCGAATTTGATAGAAAATAAATATGTTTTGAAGGTGTGAGACCTGCAAAGATAGGGAAAACAGACGATGGTGAATAGCAACACACTTAATTGCGAGGCGACTCTTCTAGCAGCTTCTTCTTTTGTTTGTTTTGAGACAGGGTCTCACTATGTAGCCCAGGCTGGCCTTAGACTCATGGCAATCCTGTCTCAGCCTCCCACGTGCTGGGGTTATAGGCATGAGCCACCATGCCCACTTTGCTGGGGATTGAACTCAGGGCCTTGTGCTTGCTCTTTAACCGCTGTACCATTCCTACCGCCCTCTAACGGCTTCCTGAGAAAGGTGCAGAAGAGGCCAGTCTTTTGAGACACTTAGGACCTAAAATGTCTACTTTACTGTCGTATTTTATTGGCAGTCAGTCAGGTGCAGAATTCCAAATTCAAAAAGGGACATGGGCTTTGGCATAAGCCAGTCCCAGCTTGGCATTAAGTAGTGGGTGTTCTTAACTCCCACAGTGAGGAATGGGAGGCTGCCATGCTGCCTTGATCCCGTGGCTGTGAAGAGCAAGTCCCACAGGAGTGCTGTTGTAGCCCGATGTGGCACCAGGATCGGGTGTCTGGGGTGCCCGAGGGCCTGGCACAGTGAGGGGGCATCATTGACTGACTCACATTCACTGCTTCTCTCTTTCCACTCCTAGCTGATGGAGAAAACCCACACTTGCCTTGCCTTGGGCTATGGTCCTGAGCTGGCCCCAGTCCTGTGTCTGCGGCCTTTCTTCCAGTCTGTGCCCCTCATGCTGCTACTCTGTGGTTTCCAGATCTGCTCTTCAGAAGCCACTTCCTCCTGGGAACTAAACTTGGAGAACCCAGTCTCATGCTGCTGCCACTGTACCTGCGATCCGTCATTGGGGGAGCGACCCTTGCAGCGAACGCTCCTGGGAGCTGGAGGGGAGGGAAAGCCGGTAGTTTTGTCTCAGAGCTCATCAGCTGAAACTGGATCAAATGGTTGAAGCTGAGCTTCAAGGAAGTGAGCACAGGGACCAATTTTTGATGCCAGGAGTGTGAGAAAGTGTAGCCTGCCCACTAAGTGCATGGCATTGTGCATAGAAATGATTTTTAAAAACTGAGATATAAGCTTCATAAAGTACATCAATTTTAAGGGTATAGTTTCATGTGTGCTTATCTACATATAAATATATGCACATACACATAAAATTATATGTGCATACATGTGCATATATACACATACATTACCAACACCTAGATCAAAATACAGATTATTTTTAGAAACTCTAAATGTTCCCTTTTTCCCCTTCCATTTACTGTCTCAAAAAATACATTATTTTGATATCCATAGATTAGTTTTTCTTGTGTTTTCACTTCAGATAAATTTAATTAACGTAAACTCTTATTTCTGGCTTATTTTACTCAGTACAATTCCTGTGCATATCATTCATGTTGAGTGGTTTGTTCTTGTCCATTGTATGGCTACACTGCAATTTGCTTATCTGTCCTGTTGGTGGATATTTGAGTCAATTCCAAGTTTGAGCTGTTATGAATGAGGCTGCTATAAATATCCCTCTCAGGTCTTTAGTGGACTTAAACAGTCATGTGCACTTCAGTGGAGCAGCTGCTGGGTCATAGGGTAGATGAATGTTTGGTTCACGGGGTAAGTGAATTCTGTCCACCAAGCCCTGAATTGCATTAAATGTGAGCAGTTTTTGATATGTCTCAGTGTGTGGGACTCTAGGTAAACATGAGCTATCCGACTAGGACTCTGACTCTGAGATATAATACCAACTTAGAGCAAGATTCAAAGAAAAGCAACCGAGCAGCTTATTTTTCAACCTGTCACTAATTCCACATTTTTGCAATGTTTCTTGCTTTCTTCTCTCTCTCTTCCTCTCCTTCTCTCTCTCTCTCTGTCAGTTTTTGGTTCTGGGAATTGAACCCAGGGCCTTATGCATGCTAGCTAAGTGCTCTGCCACTGAATTACATTCCCAACCACAGTATTTTCTATTCTTGACTATTTAATTGAACTTGATTCTCTGCAGGCTTTAATAAATCTTTAGCTCCCACCCCAATTCTTTTTTGGCCTTTCAGGTGTTTGTCTAGGCTTATTCTGCCAGATGGTCAACCTTCTTCAGCCTTCTGGAGCTGTCCTGGAACAGATCCTGCCAGTATTGTCTAGTAAGGTTAGGGACACCTTCTCACCCACAGATCAGTTCTCTAGCTGAGAAATGTTGTTTCTTTCAGTTAGAAGAGGATACATTCTTTAAAACCAGCCTCTTTTTATGTGAACTTTTTTTTGAGTTAGTTTGTGTTGAATACTTACTTTTGCTCACCAACTAAAGAAGACCACTGACTTACAGATTTGCTCTTGCTTTTAATAAGTTCACATTTCTCGTCTCAGCAATACATAGCCTTGGTCACGGTGGATGCGCAGTAAGCATTTGTTGAATGAGCTTAATGAAGAAACTTACTGAAGAAAACATCAGGCTATAATGGAGGCCACAGAAGGATCGTTTTAGGTTTATTTTTTTTTTTATTTTTATTGTTCTAGTTTTTGTTTTTGAGACAGGATCTTGCTATGTAGCTTAGGCTAACCCCAAGCTTGTGGTCTGCCTGCTTCAGTCTCTCTCGTGCTGGGATCACAGGCCCTTCACTCCCAAGTTTTAGGACAAAGCCCCAGGATCCCCTCGTGCTTGGCCTTGGGAGAGGAGGGAGTGAGAGCTCCCATCCCCCCCGCCCCCCAACCCGGAGAGGAGAGGGCTCCCTGTGCAGGCCCTGCTTGGGTCTGTTTACCCAGCCTCCAGCTGCTCTGCTCTGAACTACTGTTTGTATTCCTGAATTTTTAAAAATCTCTTTTTCCTCAGAGACTAAGGACTTACGTTTTTCACTGTCATCCAGTTCATTTCAGTTTGTCGAACATTCACTGAGCACCTCACTAGGTTCCAGGTAGTGGGACACGAACAGCACGGAAGATGGCAGTGGACAAACAGACAAAGGCATAGATTCTCTACGCACACCAGGGTGAGTAGGACGTTTTCGCTCTGCCCAGTAATGTCTGTGACCTCAGGCCAGGTACTTCCGTGACATTCTGATCTGTAGAGGGAGGCACTGCAGTGTTTCTCTCTGCTGCTCTCTGAGGCGGGCAGCTGTTCTGTGCTGAGGTCCTGTGCACCTGCACCCATCAAGGGAAGGCGGTGGCTGGACAGCTGGGCGAGTCACAGAGCCGGGCGAGGGAAGGGCTGTGCTTCCCTGGGTGCCAGTCCACACGCATCCATTTCGCAGATGGTGCCTGAGACGTCTGGGGGGCCTCGGACCTCCCCCACCTCATTGTCCAGAGGCAGTATTCTGACTGATCCAACAAAGGCTGAGGTTCCTGTTTGTTCTGGGCCCCTCTCAGCAAATGCTGCCACCCCAACGCAGGTCCAGATGGCCCCCCCGCCCTCCCATGCTCGCTCCCCTCAGGGACGCCCCCCCCAGCTCACCTCCATCCTCTGTCCCCTCCATGTCCCTGTGCTGCAGGGCGCTGGAGTTAGTGCCTACCGACTGCACAGCACTCTGCATTCCAGCCTGTGGCCCCAGGCCTCTGCAGGCCGGGGGTGCTAGGCCACGGAAGGGCGTGAGATCCTCTGAGGATCCACATTGATCTGGCTGAAGTTCGCAGCAATCAAGCAAACGGTTTTTGGCTGAGGATCCCTCCAACTGATCCTGCCTTGCCTCTGCGACTCTGGGTCCTGCAGAGGAGTTTCGACTTTCACACCCGGCAGGGCTTTTGCTAGCAGGGGGCCTGGGTGTGAATGTGCGCCACCCACTAGCTGGATACCGTGTAGCTGCTGGCACCCGCCCCCTCTCAGACCTCTGACATGGACAGGAGGCCTGGCCTTTCTGTACCTTTGTCCTCAAGATTTCTGCCTCCTTGGAATGATCTTCTCATTGTCTATAAGAGGTACCTGCCAGAAGCATTTTTCTGGTGTTGGCCCTGAACTAGACATTAGTGAACAAGAGGAGATAACACATAATAAATACCTGATAATTACCTATTAGTTAGATAATAGGTACTTACAAATGCCAGTATCAAATATTTCACAGGTGAGGTGCATGGAACCATGAGATAAGCTAGGGGCTGACCTAACCAGGTGGGGGAGCCTCCCCAAGGAGGAGAACTGAGAACTGCAGGATTGGCAGGAATGAGTCTGGTTGGGAAGAGCAACCTAGCGTAGGAACTGGCATGTGCAAAGGCCATGAGGCACACCAGACACAATGAAAACTCCATGTGGTTAAGGGCCTTCTGCTTCATCTGCCAGAGTCACAGAGCTTGGCTTGGTCTCTCATCAAGCATACCTGGAGAATTTAGAGGGCACAGAGTACCGTTAAAAGTCTTCTACATCTGTTTCTGGCCAAGGCGGTGTAATAAGAAACTCCCCTACCTCCTTAAACAACTAAAAAGACAGGAAAATAAATGAAAATGAAACAGCTGTTTTCAGACATTAGACAGCTAGTAGACAACGTGTCACAGCGATTCCTGAAAGAGAAAACAAGTACAGAGAGCCCTGCAAACGCCCTGGCTTTCGGCTCGCAGAAGGCTCCTACGTGTGGGGACCGCTGTGGAAACTGGCAGTCAGCCTTACCTGAGGAATCCGAGTTGAGCTCACGGAGGTCACCCTGGCTGGAGGGCCCAGAAAAGAGCAGGAGAGGAAAGAGCTGCACCAAGCGAGCGAACACCTGGGGATTTTCAAATGAGTCTTTGGTTCAGATAAGAGCAGGTCACAGCAAGTGGGTAAGCTGTCTGAAGCCAGAGTGCTAGTTGGACAGCTCCGCAAGTGCGGTGGAGTTCCTCACAGTCTTCGCTGGAGTCAGAAACAGTTGACAGCTCCACCAGCCAGAGCAACAGCCTCCTAGTTCACAGCACAGTGAGCAGATATCCAGAAGGAAATCAGCTCCTGTGTGGAAGGCAACTCTGATGCCACCTAACGCAGCTTAAAAGCCAGCCTCAAAAGGTTCACATGGTTTCCCGTAACTTGACTCCCTGCTCCAGAACAAAGCTTAAGAATCTAGTACCCAACAAGGTGAAATCTACAATTTTCTGGCAGTCTATCTATAGATACTAGGATTCAAAGTAGGTAGGAAAGTGTGACCTACAATGAAGAGAAAAGGCAGGCAGTCAGAACTGGCCCAAAAGTAACATCGGGCAATGGAATTAGTAAATTACAAATAAATTTCACACAGACAGAAGGTAGCGGGAAGCACGAGCATGTTAAGACAATGCACAGATGTTGGGGCCCTCGGGGTCTGAGAGCCTCAGCATTGCTGACCTTGGCCAAGTTCCTTTAAATCACGTGTTGTTTTGCTTGTTTACCGTTTGACCCCTGTGAAACTGCAGGTGTTGCTTGTTTACTAAATTTAAGTCACGTGTTGTTTTGCTTGTTTTCCGTTTGAAATTTGGATCAGGTGTGGAAACTCGTGACTGTTAACTAATGGGAAGACAAGGAGGGCTAAAAAGGAAGGATGTAGATAATAAAGTGGCTTTTGCAGCGTCCCTTGCAAGAGTCCAGTATTTTTCAATCTGCACTCCCCCTCTTGAGTTCCTGTTGACTGACTGAGCGGGCTCAGTCTCACAGAAGACACAAAAAATACCAAGCAGATGTAGAGATGAAAATTACAGTGTTTGAGATTAAAATTGTGCTAGATGGAGGTGTTGGGAAACTTTCTTCCTGTGGCAAAATACCTGGGAACATCAACTCAAGAGAGGAACCGTTTACTTTGGCTCACCATTTCAGAGGTCTCAGTCCATGGCTGGTTGGCTTCTAGTCGTGTGGTGAGGGAGAAACCTAGCAGGAGCAGACGAGGAGAGGGAAGGGGCACTCGTTGGCAGGCTCCCTCCCTTTCCCAATTTTGTTCCGCCAGGACTCCTGCCCTCTTGGGTGGTGCACCCACACTCAGGAGGGTCTCTCCTTTAGCCTGCTGCCCCAAATTCAGTCATTCTGGAAATGTCCTCACAGGCACATCCAGAAGAATGCTTGATTAATTTCCTCGGTGTCCCTCAATACAATCAAGTTAGCCATTAAGATTAACCACCACAATGACATTTGCAAATTAAAGACAACAAACGTGAAAACACAGCAATAGGTACTCACCAAAAGGAAATACCCAGAGAAACAAGATTTAAAAAAAAAGAGCATCAGTGAACTATGAGACAAGTGATCTAATCTTTATGTAAGTGGGATTCCAAAGGAGAAGGAAGAGGGGACAAAAAGACATTTTAAAAGAAATACTAATTAAAAGCTTTTTATATTTGGTGAAAATAAGAACCAGATACAGGAAGCCTAACAGACCCAAATTCCCCTTCTATCCTCAGAATGTGGCCCACCGTTGGCTGCCTGGAAGGCAGTACCTGGTAGGTGAGGGGGTCACTGCCTGCACATGCCTGCTCCCCACTTTCCTGCTCTCCTCTCTTCCTTCTACCTCTTGGTTTGGTTACTCTCCTGGCCCCAGTGGCTTGTACTTGCCAGAGCTGTCCTGGATGCATATGGCAGCCCCTGGGTTATGAAAACCACTGCTCTTAAGTCAGGGAGTTTGTCCTTTCTGCACAGGCTTTCTCCCTGAGAACCTTGAGCTATCTAGCCCTGCCTAAATGTAAGCATATCCGGGGGTTAGAGATTAAAGCAAATACTGAGTCTTACTGGCACAAACCTCCTTGGGACTCCTGGGCTGTTAACCCCTCTCTGTGTGGCAGGGTTCGGGAGATGGTGCAGATGAACTGGACTCTGTGTCCTCCCGGGTATGTGGCCCAGGATCCAGCCACTTTAATGGCCCACCTCTGCAACTCCTTTGCCAATTGAGGTTAGGCCCGTTGCTTGCCTTCCCTGGACCACCAACTGTATAATGACATTTAGATGTGACAGATTCCTCATCTACTTCCAGTTCCAGCATTCTCTCTCTCTTCTCTTTCTTCCTCTCTTTTTGTCTCTTTCTATACAGAGAATTAGGCCCAAGGACATACTACCACTGAACTACGATCCTACCCCTTTTTATTTATTTATTTATTTTTATTTGAAAAAAGCTCCTGCTAAATTGCCCAGCTGGGTCTTGAACTTGTGATCCTCCTGCCTCAGCCTCCCTAAGTGCTGGGATTACAGACCTGTACCTGGCTTATTTCTTTCTTTGATGTGCCTCTTCTTTGCTAACAGATGTGAGGAGCCTAGAGAGGGGAAGGCAGATGGGCCTCAGGACTTTGTCCCTGTCAGGCCACTTTGATGACTCCTCTGTGTTTTCAGGTGTAAGTCCAAAGTCCTTGCTTTGGAATAGGAGGCATTTGTCCTTTGAGCATGATCTCTGGAAGCCCTGCATTCGCACGGCACCACCTCTGTCCACCCCCAGCCTGGTCTCCGTGAAGGTTGGACTAGGAAGTCTGCTAGGGCTCTAGGAACCAGTCTGCTTAATAACAAGCTTCCCAAGAGATGTATAAAAATGCGTTGGCGGTGACGGGGAGTTAGGGTGCACTATAGAGGGTAGACAGGAAGCAAAGGATGCAGCTGCACGCCGGCTGTCACCTGGGCTCCTGCCAGGAAGCAGTCAGGTCAGGGCCGATGGGCCCAGAGGCAGCGCATGTCCAAGCACACACACACGCAGGGATGGGCTTGAGCCCAGGGAAGAGACAGAGAACAGCCCCTCCGGGGCTCCTGGGATGTACCCGACTCGGACCCTGCGCGCGCCTCATCCTGCAGCCCTGTCCCCTGCTCTGCTTGTTACCTAATACCTGTTCATCCTTTTGGGCCTAGCTCGCAGCTCAAGGGCCTCCTCTTGCAGGCAGCCTTCCAGCCCACTCTGCACCCTCACGGCGGCGGGCTCGCTGCAATGGCACCCAGTTTGCCGTTCCTGCTTCCTCTTCTGCTCCCTCCCTGGCCCGTGGCTCCCTGAGAGCAGGTCGGTGCTTCCTCTCTGATGAGCTGCAGGGTTCCAGAGCAGAGCACCTAGCTCACGGTGCTCAGCGAGTGCTGCTGTGGAGCCTGGAGAGTAGGCATGCCATGCCATTTCGCCTTTGGCAGCTTGTCAAGTCACACCATCATACCTCCTGGTGGCCCGGAAGTGGCTGGTGGAGGTAGAAAAAGGTCTCTGTGCCGAGACTAGAAGGAGAGTGCCTTCTTTCAGAGGCAATCGGGAGGTGCCTTTTGATGCCCAGCACACGTGGCTGAGGGGCTGGGATGGGGAGCCAGGACTCCAGATTTCCCTCTGAGCATCGCCCTGCTGTGGCTGGGTGGAGCATTCCTGGCAGAAGCAAAGCACCAGGCCGGCTCCTCCCCACCCATGTGTGCGAGGGAGCAGGTGGCCCGGGCTGTGGGGAGGGGGTAGGAATACCCAACAGAGGGAGGGGTATGGGAGAGGAAATTGAAAAAGCAAAGGGAGCTGGGTGTGTGGCTGGCCAGGCTGTTGTTTAACGAGTAAATGTGCTGGGAACGCTAATGAGCTGTTCATTCATGGCCGGCTGCCTCCTGAAATGGGGAGCCCGCCAGGTTCTGGGGTGGAGGAACTAGGGAGAAGAGCCAAGTTGGGGAGCTGCCCAGCTGCTGGGGCAGGGCCTCCTGTGACGGGCTGCTGGGGAAGTCTTTTGTCCTGGGTCTGAGCGGGTCCTTCTTCCTTCCCTCCCTTCAAAGGAAGGCCAGGCTTTGCCAGGTGGTGACTGCTTGGCTCAGGATCTGCTTAGGATTCACCGGCCAGGACAGTCTGGAAGCTTTTCTGCAGAGGCTGGCTCTTGGGAGCCACAGGCAAGGCTGATGGTGGCCCGCCCCTACCCACTTCCCCACTTCTCACACCCCTGCCACCCTGAGAACCCGAGGCATGTTGCCTGGCTAATCAACACTATCCTCCTGCCCCACATGGGTCCTGGCTTGGGGTGGGGAGTAACCGCTGGAGCCGAGGGCTGGACACCAGATGAGAGCGCCTGTGACAGGCCTACTAAAGTGCCAGGTGTTGGGGGTAAGGGCCAAAGCTAGGCAGTGAGATACAGGCGGGTGGGACGGCTGGGGCTTTGCCCTGGGTGTCAGAGAGGGGGCCCAGGTGCAAAGAGCTCAAGCTCAGAAGGCAGAACAAAGCACAGCACCCATGAGTGAGGATTTGCCCTGCCTGACGGGGGAAGCCTGGGGCCAGGAGCTGGAGCTGGCCAGGAGAAGGGACAGGCAGGCAGCCCTCAGCCTTGTCAGGCGCTAGTCAAATTCTGGGGAGCTGCTTGTACCATGCCATGCAGGGACTCCAGAGAAAGCCCACAGGCCGGGGTGGAGGCCGCCCCCAGGGCTGCACACATACTTTCAAAAGAATTGTCAAGCTGACTTGATGGCTTCTGCCAGTAATCCCAGCACTTTGGGAGGCTAAGGCAGGACGATCACTGTGGGGGTTTCGCCACCACACAAGGGCTAGGGGAGAGGAAAGGTGAGCTGGGCCCCTTGTCCCAGGAGTACCAGACCCAGCCAGGAGTCTGTCAAAACAGGAACTCGCTTTATTAAGGAAGTACAGAAGCTTATACAGGGTAGAGGGAGAACGTGGCAAAGGGGAGAGCGGGAGATTGGACGTGTTATCTACGTAAGCGCGCGTTAAGCCAGTCAGCTAGATGTCCACGCAGGCTGGCGCCGGGCGCGCCCAGCAATAGTATTGGGATCACCAGCGGTCCACGAGGGCAGAAACAGCTTGGCCCAATCATCCTGCTTGGTAAACAACCAAGGTGGCCGCCCCGGGACTTCCGGCCGGCGCCATCTTAGATACACCCCACAGATCACCAGTTTGAGCCCATCCTGGGCAACTTAACAATTTAGTGGGACCCTGCCTTAAAAAAGAAAAAAATAAAGGGCCAGGCATGTGTCACAGTGTGAAGGCACTGGGCTCCATCTCCGGCACTATAAAAATAAATAAATAAAAGCTGTCAAAAGTCAGTACAACCAGCAGTTAGTTGTGACACGCTGGTCAAGTACTATCTACACTGACAGTAGAGACATCCAGACAAAGAAAAAAAAAACAAAAAATTTTAGAGCGTCGGGTACTGGCGTTTGGATCTTCTGGAACCTGCCAGTATCTCACCCCCCCCCCCCACCACCACCACCACCATTCCTGACCGTTTCTCTGCCGAGTCTCTGGGAGCAGCCTTTCTTCTGGAAGACTCCATGGGGCTCCCTCTAGGGCAGGCGCTTTAGGAGTAGCTCAACCACTCTCCGTTGCCTTTTTCAGTTGATCTTCGCCAAAAGGCCGAGAAGTGAGTCTGCCTTCTGAGGGCAGTCGGCCGAGTGACCCACAAGGCTGGGTCCCCTGGAGCCGCTGGCTATGAGCCACAGCCTTGGTGCAGTCCATCTTTTCCTGGCTTGTGGGGAATTACCTCCCCATTGGGATTTCTCATTCCCACCTAGATTTTTCACTTGCCTCACAAGGAAAGTTATTGCCCTTGGAGAGAGTAAGGCCTGGGGTGCCCCCCTCCCCCAGCAGACTGCGGGGCATCTAACCGCCCTCCCTGCTGCCTGTGGGGACCGAGGACGGCTGAACGTCCCTTTCAGCTGCTTCCGCCTGCCAGAGAAGCGGGTGCTTCGCTGGTGTGAGGGGCGGAAGGAGTTTATTGAATTCTTGCTTCCCACTGGTGATGTCAGTGAAGCTGGTCTGGATCGAAAACGCCTCTCTGTGCAATTGTCCCGGGCAGGGCCCTTCTCACGCCCCGGCAGAAGGGGTGCTGCCATCTTGGGGAGAGGGTCGGGTGTGAGGAGAGGAGACTGTACTTGGGCTAGGGTCTTGCGTCTCCTTTCCCCCAAGGCGTTTCCTCAAGGTCCCAGGCTAAGTAAGGTGGGTGACTTGGGAAGGCCCTGACCAGTAGGATCGGGGGATTCTTTTTTACTAAGAATTGACAAAGCAAATCCAGCAGGGCCTGGGGCTCTTCGTCCTTGGGGAAACCGTGTCTGCGGCGGACAGCCTGAGGCCACAAGGAATGATCCCTTCCTCCTCTGGTCCAGCAGCAGGGGTCACCGGTGCAGGGGCGTGAGTGTAAATGTGCGCGTCCTCGCTGCGTGTGCGCGCGCGTGTGTGCAAGACACACCGGGCAGGTCGCCCGCTCCCCCGGCCCCTCCGCCCCCTGCCCCCTGGCGGCGCCCCCGCGGTTCCACCTTCGAAACTGTCGCCGGCTGGCGGGGTCGGAGGAGGGGCGGCGGGGCGGAGCCTGGCCGGCGTGCGCTCGGGCTGACGACGGCGCGGTGGTGGGAGCGTGCGGGGAGCGAGAGCGGTGCGTGCGCGCGCGGGCCGGCCCATCTTCCTCCGCAGGGCGGGAGGCAGGCAGACGCGCGGCAGGGCCGGAGCCCGCAGCTGTCCCCGGGCGTTCGGCGCCGTCGCAGCCGCAGCTCGGTGCCTCCCACCCCGCGGGGCAGCGCCCGCGCCCGCGCCCGCGGCTCTCCGTGCCGGGGATCGCACCTGGAGGCGCCCCGGACGGGCATGGTCAGCGGCTGCGGCGCCTGGCGCGCGACAGGGACGCGGTGAGGGCGCCATGGCTCTGACGCCCAATCGGGGGTCCTCGGCGCGGTTGGCCCGGCCGGAGCTCTGGCTGCTGCTGTGGGCGGCCGCGTGGCGCCTGGGTGTCACCGCGTGCCCCGCCCTCTGCACCTGCACCGGCACCACGGTGGACTGCCACGGCACGGGGCTGCAGGCCGTCCCCAAGAACATCCCACGGAGCACCGAGCGCCTGTGAGTAGCGCCCGGCGCCGCCCGCGGAGCCCGGGGCTGCCTGCCGGCCAGATGCGACTGCGGGCGAGG